>JABUQX010133220.1:5000-14097 GCA_015478945.1 Trachelipus rathkii | reverse complement strand
TGTTTTTTAATAAAAAATCTTGGGATATTATCTAAATTTGAGAGTACTCAATTATTAGTTAATTGAATTGAAGAACAATTGAAGTCAACTACCGAACATAGGCAGGAATTTCAAACTTAATACAAAAATATATCTACTAAAACTGTCCTCACTTGCAACCATAACATTACTTAAACAGTTGGGAAGCGTAAAATCCATTATTAATTAGATTGAACGTTCAGTACAGTGTATTACAAGATACATCAATTGTTATCATTCATTACATTAGCTGAAAAACAAGATTAATGATGATCAAATTAAAGTCACGGTCATCAATATGTTTAAAAAGTTTTAGTACATTAATACAAATACGGTAATAACCGAAAAGTTTAACATGAAGTAGTTTCATGGAATATAAAATTCACAGAAAACGATATAATTTACCATGAATTCGAATATTGACGAAACATTGGTGAAAATGGTGTTTCCACTCCAACAGCCTTTCATTCCATTTCAACACAATTCTGTTCGATTAAAGTATAATACACCGAATAATTATCTTTTCGTTATATGGTTCAGCGAAGAATATACTTTTTGCGAAATTGGTCACGTTTATTGTTTCGTAACATTGGGAAACGCGTTGCTCATCACAATTTAACCCTTTCTACCCAATAGCTGCACCACTTTCCTTCACCTATCACATAATCTTCTATGTCTATACTATCTTAATCAAAAGGAAACCTCATCTTAATCAAAAGGACATTTCACTAATATTTCTTTTGCAGAAAAAATAAGAGCTTCTATTTCCTGCGAAACCATTCCGTACGCATATAAAATAATTTTTTTCAATCTTCGTGAGGTTTGTACTTTACCTTGGTGAAACGAATCACATTTCATTTAGAGAAATATTTATTAACTTCATTATTTGCTCAATCTGTTAAAGTTTTGTTTTATTTTTTAAACTTTATGCCCCAACAATATTCTGCAAGCATATTTCCAAAAGTTTTCAAATAATGATAGATAGGAAAGATATAGACAGTCTTTCACTTCATCTACTCACTAACTTCTTACTGACTCACGTTATTTTTCCATTATCGGTGGAGGAAACTACTAGTGTTATTTATTCTTTCATCATAGTGATGTATTTATTTGACTAGGGCTTATAGAAAGCATTTGTAGAAAAATGTTGAAAGAATTAAATCAGACCCAAGATATTCGTTGAATAATATACCATTTTCAACCCTTCCTTAAGGTAACCCCAGGTTCAAAATACACCAGAATCAATTGAAATTTGAACCCTTGGTACACCTCCATAATTTAGACAATCGTATACCCAAACTCCGATGCCACCACTAATTCCATATAGGCAATCTACTTCTAAAGAAGGGAAGTATATTCTACATGCTAACTTGGACTTAATAACCTTTCCAACATGACTAATGCCTTCTGATTTATTTTGAATATATGTTTATAGTATTATTAGAATTAAAAATCCTTATGAAAAATTATATATATTGTAAATTTTAGATTTCTCAATAAATAAAATCAATTATTTAAAATTTGAAATATATATATATTTCAAAATGAACAAACTTGTTTCGAAATTCACTATCTCAAAACATTGACATTTCAACAGTTTTTGTTTAACTACTTCTCTTAATTTCTTTTTATGATGAACACTTCTTTAAGTTTTGATCGTAAAAGTTGGCGCCATGGTGTTGAAAGGGTCTGTGAATCAGAGTTCTCAATCTGGAATTCTCATTCCTAAATCTATTCCTAAATCTAGGAATCCATCTGGATTTTTTGTCAATTTATTCAAGAATCCTTTTAAGACTTCACTTCAGGGAAAGGATAGAGAGGACGAGAGGAATGGTGAGAATGGAGGAGAACTTTTGGGGTGTTAAGAGGATAAAGGGGTTCTTGGAGGGATACGATTTTTTTAAAAGGTTGGACCACGAGAAAACTGTTTGTTTGGGCCTGAGATCTGTTAGTAAAAGCTAATGAAAATAGCTCTTTTAAGGTGTGTCGTATAGGCGCGAACAAGTATTAAGATTAGATTTCTTAAAAGAGTGAACATTTTATAATATGACTATTTGCATATTGTTTTTTATATATATTATTATGTAATGATATAGTAAATGCAAATGTGTATATTGATTTTTTTTCCTTTTAATTATAAAATTTATTATAAATGCAGCTTTAAAAGATATAGCAAATCTCTCACTTTAAAACTTTTTCACCTACTTGGATCAAAGGTAAAGAATTGTTCATACTTTAAAGATAATAAGAAATAATAATAAGATAATATTAATATATATAATAATCTTTTTATATTGTATTGTTTTAAAATTGAAAATATTGTTTGCCATATTTGATGAAAATATTGTTTACTAATATTTTGATTTATTTTATTATTAATATTGAAGCAAATATATTTTGACTTTTATGAAAAATATGTTAACATTTTAAATTAATTTTTGATGTGGTTTATTTTAATGATTTTTATGATTACAAATATATTTTTTATTGAAATTATTTGGTATTTGGAAATTTACTAATGTAAAATTATTATATTTAAATTAGTGACTATTGTTTTAAAGAACATTTCATTTATAAGTGTTTTCATATTGTATAAGGTTTTTGGATAAGTTTAGGAAATGTATTTTTGAAAGATTTTTTATGGATGTTTTTATGGTAGTTGGATTTGGTAGGATGTAATAAAGACTAAAAATGTGCGTTTTACTAAATTGGTTTGAAGAATATCTCACAGAGTATATATATATATATATAATTATATATATATATATAAATATTATATATAATATATATATATTATTATACTATATTATATTATATATATATTATATATATATATATATATATATATTATATATTATATAATATATATATATATATTATTTTATTTTTTATATATTTTATATATATTTTTTGTTTATATATATTATATTATATAGTAGTAATGGTGTGTGTGTTTGTGATGCCACTCTATCTTGAAAAGAGTACGTCATGTGCACAAGTTTTTATCGCTTTCAAACCCCAATACCGTCTGCTTTGAACCGATTCTGCGGGAGATCGTAAGAACTTTTCTTATATGCCAATTGCAAACCAAATTTATAAATCCTAATTTCTCAAATTCATTCAATGTGCTGCCGTTTCTTGATGATGATGGGTATACAACTTAGCTATTCCCTGCTTCCACTATCTGCCTGGTCCTGACCTCTCTTTTTCGAAAATCTAGCCATTCCCATGTCTTGTTAAAGGTACTATTCCTATCTCATTCCGCAGTTCACAGTGGATGTACTCCAATGTTTATTGACGACTCTAAAACGTGGGACAGTGTGAGTGCACCTGCTGTCTTCCCTGACAGCAACTTCTCTTATACCCTCCCCCCTAATACTTCAATGCTAGGGTAGAATTAATGGATATTATGTTTGCCCTACCTCCAATTTTATTCCTTAACTATCACCACTCATATGTCAATTATTCAAAGCGCTAAAAGCCAGCTATTCTAAAAAAAACAATGGCATCCGCTGTACAACAATTTCTTTGATTGATTCACTCTCGCAAGAAACAAATTACACTATGTTCGCTCCCTTCTTATGTAGGGGTAGCTGGCAATGAAATCGCGAGCAGGAAGGCCAGAATGGCAGACTCCTCTTTTCAGAGTTGTTTCAGGTACCTTCAGGATGCCATTAGACAATGCTGCCTCCTATCAACTGATTATTATTATGCTCTCCGACAATTCTTCGGTTCTTACTGTCCTTAATGCTGGGCGAGTGATCAGCAAGGGGTTAAACTTAAAAGTATAAAGCCAAACATTGGTGAGTGGTCTCCACCTCACCGAAAGAAGTGCAGGCACGAGTGATACTTGAAGCCCTCGCATTGCGCATACAATCATCCAAAACTACATGTCACGGGTCCCCTCATTTAAAAATTTTCCAGTCGCAATGCTCTAGAAACCTTTCACCATATCTTCATTGATTGCCTCAATTGGACTCCATTCGCGAAAGTCATTTTCCTATTCTATGGTTCATAACACCTTCTAAAAGGATATCCATATCTTGTCTGAATCTCCACTGATAGTGACTCTATCTTTTTATATCAGAACTAAATATTTTTGCACATTTAACGTTGTATATGTACATTAGGCTATAATGATGTAAGTCATCTTTATATTTATTTTTGACTGAATATTTTTATATTCCCATTTTAAATTTCTATAACTTTAAATTAGCATGAGCCAGAACCCCCATGGAGCGAGATTTTTCAACCCTGCGAGCCGCTCCTTGTGAACATGATGGGTTCTGTACAAGACTCAAAATATTTATATATTTTACACACACAAAATATATATATATATATATTATATATATTATAATTATTATATTACATTATTATAAATTATATATATTATAATATATATTATATATTATAATAGTTATATATATAGATACTAACTCTATTTTATTACTCCAAGACTAATATTTTGCAAATTTACGTTGTTTGTAATTAGGATATTATGAATTTTACGGTATCTTGTATATTTATTTTTGACTGAATTATTTTTATTTACATTTAATTTTTAAATTAGCAGAGCCATTTGATGATCCTTTTTAATCTTTAATTTTGTGAACTAATTCAAAGAAATTTTTTTTTTAAACTTATTAATTTAAGAAAAAAAATATCCTAAATAATACAATTTGTCTTTTTTTCTTCTATCATATAAGTCTTAAACGTAAACTTTATCTGGTTTAGTTATTTTTCTTAAGATTTTCCTTTATTTATTTTTAAGTGGTTTTAAAATACTTAATAATATATGATTATATTATATATTATTATTATATATATATATAATATATATTATATATATTTTAATTATATTATATATATATATATATTATCATCTATATATATATTTATATTATAATATATATATATATCATTAAGATGGGAAATTGGATGAATAATGAAACGTGACAATTCCCAAAATTCGTTTAATTCAAATAAATATATGTATAGAGTCTGTTCGTCTAGAGAATGTCTTCGTTCACAAATCGCAATCGCAGGAACTTGAGTATATAAAAGTCTTGTAATCTTATTCCTTTTCACAAATAATCTTTGAGATATGCACACGTCCTTTTATTCGGACTAATATATTCTAATTGTTTGTTGGTTTGTTAAAAACATCTCTCAAGTAATCTCTTCAATTGGTTTATCAAGCTTTTAAATTCCAACTCTCTCTCTCCCTATATTAACACAATTCGTACTCAATGTTGTACTCGAAGAACGACGATATGTAATAACCTTCTTCTATGGATATATCCTTTAGATAGTTTCAGACTTCTTCAGTAGATTCTTTATGTCACTTCATATGACCTATTTTCCATTTTAATGATTGCAAAAGTCTTTCTTTATAAAAATCTAGATGTCTATCCTTTGAATGAGCTCTCGAAGCTCCTCTTGTTTCTGAGATTTACTAAGGATAGATTCTTCTCAAATAAATATATAGGAGATCGTTTTTCACAATAAAGTCCTAAATTGATATCTTCTAGACGAGAGGTTGGTCTACAAATTCACATATGACGACAGTCCAAAAGATAGATGATCATCAGACCATCCGACCATCCGATATCAGACGCGTAGGGATTATTTGTCTTCCATTTATAAATATCTAGTTACATCCTGAATACAAATGAGTGAAGTTATCTTTTGACTCTTTCTTTTTTTTCCATAAAATAGTTTTATTTTAATAAAAAATATATTTCCCATTTTGTTAAATAATTTTAAATGAAATTATTTTTAAACTAATTATTTTCGCAAAAGTAAAAATTGTTCTAAAATAATACAATTTGTCTTTTCTTTCCGCGAAGCTCATAATCTCGACGCTGATAATCCAATTAACGTTACAATATATATATATATATATATATATATATATATAATATATTATATATATATTATATATAGTATAATTATAATTTATTATTATAATATATATATATATATATATATATATATGATAATATATATTATATATAATATTATATATATTATATATCTCCGCCGAAATTGAACCATATAAAGGAGGATTTCTTCATATTGGATTGATTGGAGCGAGTACTTTTTTTCACTTTCCCTTCGCTTAAAAGGCTGAATTTTATGTCGTATATTGTTCATTATGAAATATTTCTTTCGACATGGTGCCATATATTGTCCAAAGCTGTTTTACCTGCCAAAGCAGGTGAAACGAAGGGTGTTGCCACGGACAGGCAGCAGCGGTTGGAATAAAAAATCTTGCTCCGAGAACCCCTCACAGCTCATTCTGAATTGACCTTACAGAAGGAACGTTACTTGGGAGCTGAAAAGAGAGGAGATATATATATATAAATTATATATATTATTCTATATTATATATTATATTATATATATATTATATCATATATAATAAATTTATATATATATTATTATATTACTATTTATTATATATATATTATATATATATATATTTTATTATATATTTATATATCATATATTATATATATATATTATATATATATATATATATATATATATATATATAAATATATATATTATATATATATATATATAGTATTATATATATGATATATATACTATATTTTCTGTTTCAATTTTATTCTAAGTTTTCGATTTTTTTTTTTTTTTTTTTGTTTAATATTGCTACTATATGATACCAACCATGAATTTCAGTGGTAACGGAACATGATTAAAAATTATAGGACGTTACGTTTTGCGGATTCGTACTTTTTATTTTTTTTTTTAATAAAGGGATACACAAGGTAAACCGCAATATGGGCCAGGCGTGGGCTTCTCGACTGTCTGCTGGAAGAGCGTGTGGACTATTCCCTCTGGGGTCTCCCCGGGAACCCGTCTTTGGTATTTGGGTTGCCGTGGGTTCTCCTCCTACGGGGATGAAACGTTCCCTATGTCCCCGTTCGGTCGAGCCGACTATTTTTTTTTTTTTTATTTTATTTTTCTATTGTAATTATTCTATAGGCTGATTCCAATATGTAATTGGTTTTTCTTTAGGTGTCGTACTTTAACAAAATGGAGCTTTTATTGAAAATGTTTTGTTTTTTTATTTTTGTAATAAGTTTAAAGAAATTTATATTAATTGTGTCTGTAAGTGTGGTATTTTTTGAGTATTTATTTTTAAACAAATTAACATAATGTGCAAATCAAACCTAAACAAATTAACATGCGTTACCACCTGAAATTTCATTTTGTATCTATAGCGCATTAATTAAAAAACCCCAAAAAAAATTCATGGCAATTGGCCAAAACAGAATAGGCCTATATATAATATATATTATATATATATATATATTTATTATAATATATTTTAGATATGTTATATATATATTTATATTCTAATATATTATTTTATTATATATTAATATTAATTATATTATATATATATATAAATATATATATTATACTTATATTTATTTCTACATAGATTATATTTTTCTAAATTGTGTGTGAACCCTAAAAAGGTGGTTTTAATTGTTTATTTCATTTTATTTTCATTTGCTACCAAAAATCATATTTTAAAGGCTTAATGGGGAATTTTCGAACACCAAGACATTTCGGTCATTGATGAGAAAGAAGACGCAAGGAGTTATTTATTCTTTTCTTTGACCGATTCTTCTCCAAAGACTTTCCAAGAAATGATCTTTCCTCGGAGCTTCCAAGGGTCTTGTAAATAGAGTTGTATACAGAAGATAGAATATCTGACTTCAATATTGGAAAAGTGAACTTGTAATTTTTTTTTTTTTTTTTTTTATAAAAGAAGAATGGTTTAAAATTTTTAAAAAATTAGGTTACAGAAAGAACCAAGAAGCTAAGAAAGTTAATAAGAACAATTTTGTTTAGAATCTTTTTAATGGCTTTGGTAATAGTTGAAATTTACCAATTATGGCGATGTAAATATTCATACCTTTAGCAATTCTAGGATTCTCCAAAATATGATATTTTATACAGATTAAACAACCTTAAGCTGTTATCATTACGTGTGTATACAATGCACACAAACATATGTATTTTATATATAATATATAGATATATATATTATAATTTATATATTATATAATATAATTAATTATTTATATATTAATGTATTATTATAATATTATATATATAATATAATTTATATATATCTATTATTATATATTAATATATTATATATTATTATTATATATATTATAGTTTATTTATATTATATATGTATATATTTTTATATATTATTATTATATTATAATATATATATATATATTATATAACTATAGGATTATATATATATATATATATCATTTAAATATATATATATATATTTATTTATATATATATTATATATATATATTACTTATATTATATATATATATATATTATTTATTATTATTATTATATGTATATTATTACGGCTTATGAGCTATATTGATCAGTAAATTTTATTTTATGTAAATTTTTTCTTATATTGTTAATATATGATACTAGTAATAAATATGGGGACATTTTTGAGAATTTTTAAATATTAATTATAATAAAGTAAGCAAAAACGAATATTTCGCATGAGAAAGAAAATATGTTTTGTTGTTTAAAAGTGAAAAAATTTAAGAGAAGGTAAGAAACAATTTGTCGGACTAAAAATTCGATCTTTACTGATTTTTTTTTTCATATACCTTTTATGTGAATTTAGCAATACTTACCATAACCTAAACTAGGAAGCTCTTAAGACAAATAAAACTAGACGATGCAGGTAAACTATACCTAACCTAAATTAAATCGACGATGCATAAATTACGCACACTAATGGAGTTTACTTTGTCGCAACTTTTTTTCTCTTGTTTAAGGGATTTGTCTAAATTAAGATTTTTGTTTTTCAGTATTACGAGTCCTTAGTCTCTCCCGATAACAGGGAAACGTGCGATTCTTAAAAAGTTCAAAAGTACCTTTTTTTAAATGATATTCATTTTTTATTATTTAAATTTTTTTGATCCTGTTCGCTACCACTGAAATATATTATAAATATTAATTAAATGATTAATTTTACATTTCT
>JABUQX010133220.1:0-2500 GCA_015478945.1 Trachelipus rathkii | reverse complement strand
ATATATATATATATTAAAGAACGTACTTCGAGAATCAAATAGAATAAAGTAAAACGAAATAAAATATTAAATACAAAACAAAGAAAGATGAAATTTAAATTTTCTAAATTAAAAAAAAATGTTAAAATAATTGGGAATTAAAATTAAAATAAAATTGACATATTGAATTTTATGTTTAAATAAAATATTTTTAAATAATTTTAATCATTTAAATAAAATAACATAACAATAAATATATTATTTTAAGTAAATAGAATATATATATATATATATATATATATATATATATATATATATATATATATATATATATATATATATATATATATATATATATATATATATATATATATATATATATATATATATATATATATATGAGATTAAATTCTAAATATATGAATACTATTTTAAATTATTAATAACGGTAATTAACATAAAACATGAAAACTTTGAGCTAAAAAATACCTTTATAATTTGTTTTTATTACATAGAAAAATTTTTGTTGGTCCTAATGATGTTTTTCCACTAAAAATAGATTCCATCTAATTGTAATTAAATAAACCTCATTAATATAACAAATAAAGAATCCGCAGTAATATATATATATATATATATATATATATATATATATATATATATATATATATATATATATATATATATATATATATATATATATATATATATATATATATATATATATATATATATATATATATATATATATATATATGTATGTATGGACAAAGTTATTTAACGCCCACACGGAACGGGAGGTCGGATCAAAAAGAAAAAATTTACAGGTAGCATCTTTGATACATAAATAGATGTTCTATTGGCGAAATGAATTTTCGATTTTTTTTTTTTACCTATGTTCCAGGGGTGAAATTTGGTTAGGTTCGGTTAAGTTAGGTTAGGTCAGGTCAGGAAAAAAATTTCATTTCTCCCCTAAAACATCTATTTGTGTATCAAAGAGGTTACCTTGGAAATTTTTTTTTTGATCCGACCTCCCGTTCGGTTGTGGGTTATAACATATATATATATATATATATATATATATATATATATATATATATATATATATATATATATATATATATATATATATATATATATATATATATATATATATATGGTAAAATTCAATCTTTCGTCTGAGCTTCGATATTCGATATATCGAACTATATCGATATATTGACTATTGGATATATTGATACTGAATTCCGATATATATATATATATATATATATATATATATATATATATATATATATATATATATATATATATATATATATATATATACTATATATATATATATATATATATATATATATATATATATATATATATATATATCTTTCGTCTGAGCTTCGATATTCGATATATCGAACTATATCGATATATCGAGTATTGGATATATCGATATAATTCGATATATATATATATATATATATATATATATATATATATATATATATATATATATATATATATATATATATATATATATATATATATATATATATATATATATATATATAAACATATATAAATATATATATATACTAACTATATATATATATATATATAAATATATATATATATATATATATATATATATATATATATATATATATATATATATATATATGTGTGTGTGTGTGTGTGTGTGTGTGTGTTTTAGACTATGATGTGATAGGTTGCGTTTTACCTGAGCTCCAATGGGTTGATTAATGTTCATAATGTTTTAGTTATTTTCCCCATTAAGTGTGTTTGTATATTAAGTGCTCTCCTGTTTTAATTGTTTTTAACTAGTATATGGTTTTAATATTTGAAGAATTATAATAATTATAAAAGATAAGTTATTAGTTTTAATTTTTGTTTTTGAAACTTTTTAGTTATGTTAGATAGTCATAGTTAGTTTTTAGAATTGTGCAATACGTAGTTTTGATAGTACTAGGTTATATTTTTTTCTTCGTCTTTTTAACTGAAACCTTTAGAGTTTCTATTTTTTTTATTTATTTTAAAAGGTTTTTTTCACAACACTTACGAATTTGGTTGCATATTATTTTAGTTTATACATATTTAGTTTTATATTGAATGATTGTAATTTTTTTTTTATTCGTAAATTTGTTAGGGTGAGTGAATGCGTGTGTTTTAAACTTTCTAGAATTTTTTTTTTTTCAGTTTTACATATTTATTATTTTTTTTTTTTAATAATTTACGTTTTTTAGTGAGTAAACTATTTTAATCTAATTTCAACTTTCGTTTTTTTCTGTCTGTCTGTTTTTGTCTGTTGTTTTTGTTGTTGTGGTTGTGTGTGCGTGTGTGATGGCAGCTTTGCACAGACGCGGGCTTTCTATCGACTTTATCAACATCCGCGGCTTACTCTCTAACTCTGCATCCGTGGAATACCACCTCTCTAATTCTAACCCTAACCTTTTGCTCTTGTCTGAGACACAGATATCTAAGAATTCATCCTCTAACTCGTTTA
>JABUQX010133219.1:0-23549 GCA_015478945.1 Trachelipus rathkii | reverse complement strand
AATATCCCTCATATGCGTATTAGTGTTTAACTTGTTTTTAACTCTTTATCATCTAAATTAAATTAATATATTTATTCAGTGTTTATATCCTTAGTATCTAGGATCGTAGTATTATTTTTAGTCACTTACAGATATCAAGATTATTTCAACCAAATCGTTGACGTTTCTTCAACCTGTTACACTCTTTACTAAAATATTCTGATTGCTTATGGAAACTCAGTATTTACAGAAATAATCCAAAAGTTTATTCAGTCTGTTGGCTCAGTGTAATTTCAAACTCATATATTCATTTAAACTTCCAATCAAATTATAAGTTTGTTCTATTTAAAATAAACTAAAATTCCATAAAATAATTTAAATCTAAAATAATTAAACCATATGTGAAGCAAACTTATTAACTGTAAAGTAATTCGTAACAGTCAAGATCTAATTGTAAAAATCAAAGTTGAATCACAAACCACACTGAAAAAGTTCAAGTACGACAATAATCAATCTCTATAAATCAAGTTCATTCCAAAATGATCAATAGTCAAAACAACTCTAAGTCTGAAAACCAAAATCTAAAATAAATCCAAGTTGAAAACTAACAACTAGGAAAATAAATCGAAACTCAAAATATCAATCTCAAAATAATCTAAGTCTAAATCTAAACAATCATGAAATAAATCTAAAGTCAAAATATTAATGTTAACTAAATCTGAAATCTGAAAATCATCACTTCCTAAATAAATCCAGGTTAGGATAACGTAAGGTTCGAAAAACTATCAATCATACAAATCTGAAACTGATCACGAAATAAATCTGAAATCTGAAAACCATCAATTCCAGAATAAATTCGAAGTTCAAAAACTAAAAATAAATCTGAAATTTCAAAATAATTCCAACTGTCAAAATCTTCAATCTCAATCACAATAAAGTCGAAATAAATTCAAATGTCAAAAATGCTTGATGTTAATTAAATGTAAAATCCAAATAAATCGAACTGTCAAAATACTCGAGTTTAACTAACAGTAAAGTCAAAATAAATCCAACTGTCAAAACACTTGAGGTTAACTAACTATAAAGTCAAAATAAATCTAATGGTCAAAACACTTGATGTGAACTAAAAATAATTTCAAAATAAATCGTACTGTCAAAAGCCTAAGTACAATCAAAGCTAATTTCAAAATAAATCGGACTGTCAAAGTGTTCAAAATGAACTGCGTATAATCTAAGTTGAAGTCCAACAATTGTTAATGACAACCGGGATCGAATCCTGTCATCAGTATCTAAGTCCAAAACTAAATCCAAAGATTCCATAAATAGTCAAATCCGAAAATAATCTAAGTCGGTAACCAATTCTTCACATCAACAACACTGTATACTTTTCTGTATAATTATCCGTTATATCAGCTGAATTGTATTATAGTAGTTTACATAATTACCAATAAGTAACCTCATTAAAATTTAATAAGTTCCTGATATGTTTCAAAACAACTCCAATTTCAAATAAAAGTTAACTAAAATGAAATAAAATCTCTTTTAACCTTTATTTATTATGTACACTTTTAGGGTTTTAATTAAAAATGTTTTAATTAAAATACATGTACAATTTTATTTAATTCATACACCAATAAACAAATCAAACTTGCTCAAAACAAACAAACATCTGATAATTCGTAAAACAATATTAAGTTTCCAAAATAAGCTGTATTCTAATCTGTTTTTCAAAAATATTAAGTTCTCAAAAATAAGCTACATTCGAAACTGTTTCAAAATATTAAGCTTTCAAAAATAAGCTATGTTCTAAATTGTTTCAAAATTAAGCTTTCAAAAATAAGCTATGTTCTAAATTGTTTCAAAATTAAGCTTTCAAAAATAAGCTATATCAGTTTCTGTTAATTCCAATTCAACCTCAAATATGAGACATAATCGATATTTCAAATTTAATGCTAAATATAATTTAATCAAAAATAATATATACAGAACCTACCAACCACCGTTAATTAACTTTTTCTAAAAATTACGGCTGTTGATAACTAAACAAACTTTTAACTAAAATTCATCAAACTAATTTGCTGAATCAAAATCAATACGTATAATTCATTAATAAGCCTAACAAGTTAACCTATATCAATTATATAATTTATTAATATGATACTGTAATTTGCTTCAAAATATCAAATTATTACACAAACTCCAAATTATTCCTATCAGATATTAGCAAAGGCTAAAGCTCATTTACTGTTTTCTTCATAGTTGTTGTCTAAGTTAAATGATAATCCATCAATTATTCTTGTAATTTACAGGCTAATGCGTTTTTATTAATTAACATATCAGAGTTCTAAAACGCTAATGCATAAAAATTCCAGTGGCTATTGCGCAAAAATCTCCAAATTATATATGGACAAGCCAAATATAATCGTAATTTATCAAATATGTAACACCTTATATTACCTGAGTGTTCTGGTTCAAAGTCGATTCTGTTATCGTAAAGTTTCCTAGTCTAAGCTAATATTTATTTACAAAAATATAATACAAAATAAATGAAAAATATAAACAAAGTTTCAAAAATGTCTAATATGAACACGGACGCTTGCACGCATCCAACGATCCTATCAATACAAGCACTGGTCAACAAGTGAGAGCTCCAAGACTCTGCTGGCGCCATTTTGATTCGGATTTCATGACGTCACAGCCATCTTGCCAACTTGTGGGAATTTTTTCTAAAATTCCCTTTTTCCATTTTCCATGCTAAATTCATTTCTTAAAATAAAAATATAGTGATTAATACATTTTTCACACAATATTTTCTCTCTTTAAGCGCTAATAAAATTAATTTTATTAATTTCCTTTTCTAATTTCTCTACTTTAAGAATCTAGCTACCTTAATTACATACACACTCTTGCGCACATATGTACATTTCCATGCACACACACACACACACACACATATATATATATATATATATATATATATATATATATATATATATATATATATATATATATATATATATATATATATATATATATATATATATATATATATATATATATATATATATATTTTTCTTTCTTTTATTTTAATGATCTATCTGCTTGCTATATTTACATTATATTATTCTAATTGCTTCAAAAACTCTACTTTCAATCTATATCTTAAGATTCATTTACTATTTACCTTTTCATATTTACATAGGCCCTAGCTTAAGCTTCTAAGAATAATTATATATTTACTTCATTCTCAAGCCCTAAGTTACTTTATTTATTCCAGCATTATTATGTCTTTAGAACTAGATCTACATTATTTATTATTTTTAAATAACAAAATCTTTGATTCCTTACCTCATATCCATATCTCACAGACCTGGTTTTCAGGGCCCTATCATACCTTTCTTCTAAAAGATCCTACAAGGGTCTTCTAGGGTGGCATATCTAATCGTCTTCTTCTAGGACTTCCTCCATATCTTCGCTATCATCTGAATGTATATTCTATTTTGATATCTTTGTACCATATTCTCTCTCTCGTTGTTTGTAATCTGTCTCCTTTTTCCACTGTAATACAATTAACTCTCAATTTTTCCATTTGGTCATTTTTGGGTAAAAAGTCCTTTTCAAGCCATCCACTCCGAATCTCTATCCAAGTTCGGGAATCGTATGGATTTACACTAGGTTCTGGTGTTCTTAAATTTACAGTCCAGAGAGTCATCTTTCGATGATTCTCTTCCCATTGGTAACCCTTTTTAGCATGTTTCTTGTATTGTCGAATTCCTTCCTTGAACAGTTTCCAAAAATGTTTAATGGCTTTTCTTTTCATATGCAATCCGTCAACAGTTTGTCCTGGGTAAGGTTCAGTATCTTCTCGTGCATTTGTTCTAATCCTGATTCCTCTACGTCTTGGTTTACTTCTAACCCACGTATATTGACCCATTCTGGCCAATGCAAGTGGTTTTGGACAAACATATTCAATCCAGTGATCGTAAAACTCATTTACATTATTGACGAATTCTCTCAAATATTGACGACTAGCTTTTGATGAATATTGTCGGTCAACTTGTCTTCTATCCAAATCATTACGGAGTCGCTGTCGATTGTAACGGTCAAAGTCGGGCGTGTAAGGTACAGTGCATATCACCTTGCAAAATGGATAATCTTTTCCCCATTTCATAATATACCTACACATAGTGACAACTAGTTTTTCCATCTCCAGATTCGTATTTGAAACCATGATTTTGCTGTTTGTCTTTCAAAAGTATTCAAGTTGAGTGAAGTCACACTGCAATCCCACTAAGACGATCAAATGGATTAAATCAGTTTCCCGTTTCCTATTTCTCTCCAAAATTGCTTCAGTTAGTTGTAATATCTCCATGATTTTTAGACCATTCTTGTAATAAAATTTTACATCCTTGTAGGGCATCCATTCCGGGTAATCGGCTAGTGCTCGTACCCTACTGTCTCTGATAATTACAACTCTTTCGTCATATTTTTCTTTGCGATGTCTGGTCCTCCTTCTAGTACTCATTCTGTAATGTAAAACACATATTATTTTAACTATTTAAATACATATCTTATCTTGTGCTCGTTGCCAAACGATCTTTCCTTGATCACTAAGGCAACGCGTCTTTTAAGGCACATTTGCTTATTTTCATGGTTTCCATGGTGACCAGTCTCCTAATCACCATGACAATTTTTAAATTTCTTTTGTTAATTTATCTATTCTACTGAACAACAGAACAATTATTTTTAACCATCCTGACTCCATTTCTGAAATCAGGATTGCATATTCTATTTTTCATATTTTGTTGTCAAAGCAATCAATTTTTTAGATTACTAAGTCAACCATTTCAAAAGTTCTTTTCTATTAAATAATTTTTGATCACCAGAGTGATCTATTTTCTTTTTATTTTGTCACTCAAGCAATCTTTATTCGATTAACTAAGTGACCTTATTAACTCCAACAAACATTCCACTGATCACCACAATGATCAAATTCTTATTTTTATATATTTTTTTTTTCTGTTACCAAAGCAATCTTTACTTGATTACTGAGGTAACTTATTTATTTCATAATTAAAAACCATTTTCCTAATCTCTCTCAAGTTCTTCAAGAATCCATGACTCCATATTAACAGTGTCATAGTAAATTGTATCATCCGACATATCTATTGTATTCTCCGTAGGAGATCCAATATATGACTCAAATAAATTTCGGCCCCATATTTCACCAATATCAACTTGTACTCCAGTATCTTTAAATTGTATTTTCCTACTACTCGTTCCTGATCCTAATGGTATTGAAAATCGTTCTAATTTTTTCCAATTGAGTGAAAATGAATTTTTTATTGGCTCGTCTGTGAATCCTTCAAAATCTTTTGGAACATTCCTAAAGTCTAATGGGTCAAAACCCTCAAAACTATACTCTGACCTAACACTTTCTTTTTCTACTTCACTACCTAAATTTTCACTACCTAATTTTTCACTACCTACTTCTTTGAACTCTTTTGTACTTTCATAAAACTTCTTTAAATGAGTTTGATGCACTCTATATAATAAAGTTTTCCTATATTTATGTTGGATATCATATAGGACCTCATTTCCATAAACCTTTACTATTACATAGGGTCCATGAAATTTCTTTGCCAATTTATTAGTAACTGCATGTCCCTTAAATATGTTCTTTTTTAAAACTAACTCATCTAATCGAAATGGTTCATAGTTTGGGTCTTTCTCTTTCCATGTTGACTTCTCTTACTCGACTTTCTTTACGTTATCTAAGAATAAGCTAGCTGGTGTTTGTTGTAATTCCCTATGGAAACTATGATTGTACGTACTAACTATATCACCTAATTGACTGTCCCACGTTTCTACGTTGTCTAACATCCTAAGCATGTTTAGGATAGTCCTATTTACTCATTCTACAATCCTGTTCGTTGCTGGTACGTTTGCAGCGGTTAACTTATGATGTATATCTTTCTTAGCTAAAAACCCATCCATCAACTGGTTCCTAAATTCTGTTCCATTATCTGTTTGTATTTCCTTAGGGTTTTTTAAGAAAGTAGCCAACATAACTCGAAAATTAGTCAAAACCGTTTCAGCTTTTTTTTCCGGTAAGGCTATGGCCATTAACCACTTCGAATACAAATCGATGCCTACTAATACATATTTGTTTCCTTTCTTAGTCATTGGCAACTCCATTAAATCCAGAGCAACAATATCAAATGGTCCTTTTGCTTTTACTTTCCACGTTGGTGGTTTATTTCTTCTTGCTGGTATACCCTTATTCTCTTGACATTTAATACAAGTTTTCGCAATATTACTACAAATGTGATAAGCTTTCGGATGCCATGCT
Source organism: Trachelipus rathkii (assembly GCA_015478945.1). NCBI lineage: Eukaryota > Metazoa > Arthropoda > Malacostraca > Isopoda > Trachelipodidae > Trachelipus > Trachelipus rathkii. Next base: position 17,218 of record JABUQX010133219.1, on the reverse strand, counting down.
AATGCGCTGATCTTCTGTAGTAATTTATCTCGCCCTAAATGGAAATATTTTTTGTGAATGTCTATACTTAAACTAATCATGTCATGATAGGGAATTATTGGTATCTGTCGTTGTTCCCTTAATTTTATTAGATAACCATCTTGGCACACTATTTCATTTAAATATCTACTGAATGGTCTAAGCACAAAATCTTGTTTTATTTGTTGTATTCTCTCGGAATCACTTTGTTCTTGATTCAAAGTCTCTAAAAGTTTCCTCAATTGACGGTCATCTTTCTGCCTTCGTTTCACTTGTTCTTGTAACCTATCTTCATCATAGCAGTATATAAGGGTTTCGTTCAACGTTGGCAGTTCTAGTTCAGTTAAATTTTGTTCATCCCCTTCCGAATTGCTCTGTTCTTCTTCCTCGCTCTTACTCTGTGTATCTTCCGATTCACTCCTTACTTCTTCCTCCTGGTTTCCTAACCTCTCCTCTAACTCATCTTCTGTTCCCTCCAAAAGTTCGAACAGCACAACCTCGTGGGGTATGACTATTTCCTCATTTACATCAATTAAATCGTATACTACGTCAAATTCCTCAAAGACATCCATATTTTGAACTTTTCTTTTCTGTCTCAAGCAGATTAAAATGAATTCCATCCACACAATGTAAATGGCAAATTGGTAATTCTCCTTTATTGTTCGTATTATACTGAATCTTAAGGTCTCTTCCATGATATACCCATATAGCTATTTTATTTTCTCTTGCACATGCTTCTATAATTTCAGCGGTCACTAAGGTACCTACATTACTCATTCTCTTTAGTTGTTGTCTCTGTACTTTACTATCCACTAATCCAAATTCTTTAATGTCACTTTGTACTCTATTAACTGCTTTTTCTCAAACCAACTTATGGGTTTCCATGCTACCAAACAGATGTAAGGCTATCGCCTGGAATACCAAATTTCCTCCAGGGATGTTTCGCACTCTAAATCCTAAAGGTACAGTATCTTGTTCCATTTCTGGAACTACGGCTTCCATGGGTTCACTCATTCCACATCTTGACAAAAAGTCGCTAATGCAATTAAACTTTCCAGGAATGTATCGGATCTCAAAATCATACTCTGCCAAATCGGTCAGAGTTCTGGCGATTCTAGAATTTACCCCTGCCATATTGTGTAGATACGTCAAAGGTTGATGGTCTGACCATATGATGAATTTTCTGCATCTCAAAAACACTCTAAACGTCTTTACTCCCCATCTTAATGCGGCTAACTTTTTCCAGCGTACTATAATTTAGCTGTGCTCCACTGAAGCACATTGAAGCATAAGCTATTACCTGACTAATTCCATCCTGTTGCTGTTTCAGGCAAGCGCCTGCACCCATTCCCGAAGCATCAACAAACAACTCCAAGGGTTCTATACTTTCATAATCCGGGAATGACAAAATGGGTGTTTCAGTCATTGCCTCTTTTAATCGATCAAAACTATACTGACATTCCGTAGTCCACTTTATGCTTTTACCAGATGTCAGTCGTGACAGTGGTTTCATTAATTGGGCGGCATTTGGAATATGCCTTCGATAGTAGTTAACGCTTCCAAGGAAGCTTTGCAGTTGTTTAACGGTTTTTGGCACTGTCGCTTTTTGAATTGCCGTTATATATTCTTTTAAAGGCAATAATCCTTCTGAACTGACTTCTTGGCCTAGAAATTTTATGGTTCTCTTAAAAATGTTGCATTTCTCGGGCTTGATCTTCAAATTATATTCCCGTAATTTACTCAATACATTAGTCAAGTTCTTCAGATGGTCTTCAAAGTTACGCCCCAATACCAAAATATCATCTAAATAAGTCATCACCTGAGTCCAATCGAACCCCTTTAACATTAAATTCACCAGGCGCTGAAATGTGGCTGGAGAATTGCTGAGACCAAAAGGTAAGCATACGAACTCCAAATGCTTAGTTGTAGTTGAAAAGGCAGTTAACGGTCGTGATTCCTCGTCCATGGGTACATTATAGTAACCCTTGGTCATGTCTAGCAGTGAAAAATACACTGATCCTTTTAGATTGTAAATATAGTCAGCTGCAACTGGCAATGGAAAACTATCTTTTACAGTTTTTTGATTAAGCGCTCGATAATCTATACAGACTCGTATTTTTCCATTTTTCTTGATTACTGGAACCAATGGACTACTCCACGGACTCTTCGATGGTTGTATTATCTTTTGTTCTTCCAAACCAGCCAATTCCTCATCAACCATAGCTTGGATTTTTGGGTTGAACCGGCGTACTTTTTGCTTAATAGGCGTGTCATCGGTTAGTTGTATGTGATGAGCCACTTTATCTGTGTAACCTACATCATTCTCGTCTTTACTAATAATATCCTTAAATTGAGTTAAAACTTCCTTAACTTTCTCTTTTTGCTCCTGAGTCAAGTCAGTCTGATTCAATTGAAACCTTTCTTCTAAAGATACTTCCTGGTTATTAGGAAGTTCCATTTCGAATTCATTTATATCTCTGATCTCTACTAAGTTATTCCCTCTTTCGATTAATTCTACTGCTTTGGCTATAACGGATCCTGATTGTATATGAGCAGTTTCATCACTTAAATTAATAATACTTACTATCGCCTTTGGACCTTTATTAACAGTATTCGAAACTAGCAACCCTTTTTGATCTAAATCGTAATTTTTTCTTTCGGTACTATATAAATACGGTTTCTTAATATCATCCGGCCAAATCAATTCCACCATACTAACACAACCAGGTTTAATTGTTACATTTTTGCCCAGTTTTAATTCTACATTATCCAATGGCACATAATTCCTACTTAAGTTACAAAGAAATACTTCCTGACTTTCAAAATGGCATGTTAACTTATTTTCCCGTAAATCTATAGTTAAACAATGAGTTTATAAACCCTATTCCTAAGATGAGATCATGTTTCGTTTTGTCACTAATTATGAATCGCTCATCTTTAACCAGATATCCTCCCAAATAGAAAGAAAAATATACTTCACCGCAAGTTGGCTCACAATCCCCATGTACTCCTATTAAATGAATCCCTTTTTGTTCTGTCAATTTCAATCCAAATTTTTTAGCTATGTCTAAGGACATGAGATTTACCTCAGCTCCTGTATCGACTAAGGCTCGGACAGGTCCTCTTCTTGTTTCCAATGTTACATAAATTCGTTCATCTCGGCTTGCTACTGCAAGGTTTTTTGTTTGTACACCCTCAATTCCTTGCACATTCAAGGGTGTTACTCGTTTTCCGAAGTTCTCTTTTCTTTTAAGGCATCCTTGAACTGAACACAATCTTTCATAAGATGGTTTTGATCGCAGTAGGGACAATTTAATATTCTAGCTTGTCTCGTATCGTTATTAGTGGTAGTTGTAGTGCCTTCTTGTCTTTTTTGTTGGTTGTTATCACTTTCTTGACGTGGTCTTCTATTTCGGCACTCTTGGATTCTGTGCCCCTTTTTGCCACAACAAAAACAGCAATTATTTTTCTTGTAGCACCTCTCTTCCAAGTGTCCTTCACGTTTACAAAAGTTACACCTTAAAAGTTGATTCTCTTTAGTCTTAGCTTCAGTAACTTGTATTTCCTTCTTATTGGTGGTTTTAGTTGTTTTCTTTTCTTTTCCCTCAGAAAACTGCTCTGCTTGAAAGCACTTTTCCACATTATGTGCTATTTCTACCACTCTGTTGACGCTCATATTGGGTTCCGACAATGTGGCAAATTTCACCTTTGCGGCTGCATCGTTGCTCAGCCCGTCCATGATTTTGAGTTTCTTCATTTGTCCATACAATATTTGTTCACTGTCCATTCCAGCTAAGGCTGCGAGTTTATCCAATCTCATTGAGTAGTTTATGATGGACTCATTATTATTCCGTCCTGTAGCCCAAAATCTCGTTAAGAGAACATCTTTACTGGTTGTTAATTGTTTTATGATCCCTCTCAGTTTTTCTTTCACTCTTGTATATGGTACTCTACCTCCTTCGATGTTAATGAATGCCTCTAATATATCGCCCTCCAAATAATTCCCTAATACCCTACTCCATGTCTCTGGTACTTTTGAATATGTGTGTGAGCAATAAACCTCAAACTCATGTAAGAACTCCTCAAACTCCCACCCTGAATCTACCGAAAATTTAAGTGGCGGTGGTACCAAAGCTCTAACCAAATTTGGGTTGTGCAATGTGGGGTGTTCAGGTGTTAGTGGGAATCGACCTAATTCTATGTTTTCTAGCGGTTCTATGTTTACTGGGGTAGATTCTATAAATCCCCCTATTGCTTGACTCAATCCATCACCTCCCTGTCCCACTACTACCGGTTCAGATGTTTCGCCATCCCTATTTATTCCATTCTGATTCTCATCTTCGTGATCTTCCATTGCGAAGTGCACTAAACCTGGTCTACCTCAACAGACTCTAAACTTATTAATTTTACAGCAATAACTAAAATTTAAAATTTATACAAATTTTTTTTTTTTTTTTTTTTTTTTTTTGTATTCTGAATAATGCAATCTATAACCCTGTCGAATCCTGGTATTACAATCTAAAACCCTGTCGAATCCTGGTCATACGGCACCAAATTTTTATACACTTTATAGTAGGGCAGCTATACGGCCACTGAACTGCTCCACCTAGGTATAAAACTTCTGTTGAGGTTTTTCTAATAGTGACACTTCTCAATTATAAATGTAATGGCTTTTTATACAGACTGTCACAATGCGTTGTGTCAAACTGTCCTCTTATGACTTGTTTACGTTTAAAATCTATTAAAATATCCCTTATATGCGTAATAGTGTTTTACTCGTTTTTAACTCTTATCTAAATTAAATCAATAAATTTAATTAGTGTTCATATCCTTAGTATCTAGTATCGTAGTATTATTTTTTAGTCACTTACAGATATCAAGATTATTTCAACCAAATCGTTGACGTTTCTTCAACCTGTTACACTCTTTACTAAAATATTCTGATTGCTTATGGAAACTCAGTATTTACAGAAATAATCCAAAAGTTTATTCAGTCTGTTGGCTCAGTGTAATTTCAAACTCATATATTCATTTAAACTTCCAATCAAATTATAAGTTTGTTCTATTTAAAATAAACTAAAATTCCATAAAATAATTTAAATCTAAAATAATTAAACCATATGTGAAGCAAACTTATTAACTGTAAAGTAATTCGTAACAGTCAAGATCTAATTGTAAAAATCAAAGTTGAATCACAAACCACACTGAAAAAGTTCAAGTACGACAATAATCAATCTCTATAAATCAAGTTCATTCCAAAATGATCAATAGTCAAAACAATTCTAAGTCTGAAAACCAAAATCTAAAAATAAATCCAAGTCGAAAACTAACAACTAGGAAAATAAATCGAAACTCAAAATATCAATCTCAAAATAATCTAAGTCTAAATCTAAACAATCATGAAATAAATCTAAGTTAAAGTCAAAATATTAATGTTAACTAAATCTGAAATCTGAAAATCATCACTTCCTAAATAAATCCAGGTTAGGATAACGTAAGGTTCGAAAAACTATCAATCATACAAATCTGAAACTGATCACGAAATAAATCTGAAATCTGAAAATCATCAATTCCAGAATAAATTCGAAGTTCAAAAACTAAAAATAAATCTGAAATTTCAAAATAATTCCAACTGTCAAAATCTTCAATCTCAATCACAATAAAGTCGAAATAAATTCAAATGTCAAAAATGCTTGATGTTAATTAAATGTAAAATCCAAATAAATCGAACTGTCAAAATACTCGAGTTTAACTAACAGTAAAGTCAAAATAAATCCAACTGTCAAAACACTTGAGGTTAACTAACTATAAAGTCAAAATAAATCTAATGGTCAAAACACTTGATGCGAACTAAAAATAATTTCAAAATAAATCGTACTGTCAAAAGCCTAAGTACAATCAAAGCTAATTTCAAAATAAATCGGACTGTCAAAGTGTTCAAAATGAACTGCGTATAATCTAAGTTGAAGTCCAACAATTATTAATGACAACCGGGATCGAATCCTGTCGTCAGTATCTAAGTCCAAAACTAAATCCAAAGATTCCATAAATAGTCAAATCCGAAAATAATCTAAGTCGGTAACCAATTCTTCACATCAACAACACTGTATACTTTTCTGTATAATTATCCGTTATATCAGCTGAATTGTATTATAGTAGTTTACATAATTACCAATAAGTAACCTCATTAAAATTTAATAAGTTCCTGATATGTTTCAAAACAACTCCAATTTCAAATAAAAGTTAACTAAAATGAAATAAAATCTCTTTTAACCTTTATTTATTATGTACACTTTTAGGGTTTTAATTAAAAATGTTTTAATTAAAATACATGTACAATTTTATTTAATTCATACACCAATAAACAAATCAAACTTGCTCAAAACAAACAAACATCTGATAATTCGTAAAACTATTAAGTTTCCAAAATAAGCTATATTCTAATCTGTTTTTCAAAAATATTAAGTTCTCAAAAATAAGCTACATTCGAAACTGTTTCAAAATATTAAGCTTTCAAAAATAAGCTATGTTCTAAATTGTTTCAAAATTAAGCTTTCAAAAATAAGCTATGTTCTAAATTGTTTCAAAATTAAGCTTTCAAAAATAAGCTATATCAGTTTCTGTTAATTCCAATTCAACCTCAAATATGAGACATAATCGATATTTCAAATTTAATGCTAAATATAATTTAATCAAAAATAATATATACAGAACCTACCAACCACCGTTAATTAACTTTTTCTAAAAATTACGGCTGTTGATAACTAAACAAACTTTTAACTAAAATTCATCAAACTAATTTGCTGAATCAAAATCAATACGTATAATTCATTAATAAGCCTAACAAGTTAACCTATATCAATTATATAATTTATTAATATGATACTGTAATTTGCTTCAAAATATCAAATTATTACACAAACTCCAAATTATTCCTATTAGATATTAGCAAAGGCTAAAGCTCATTTACTGTTTTCTTCGTAGTTGCTGTCTAAGTTAAATGATAATCCATCAATTATTCTCGTAATTTACAGGCTAATGCGTTTTTATTAATTAACATATCAGAGTTCTAAAACGCTAATGCATAAAAATTCCAGTGGCTATTGCGCAAAAATCTCCAAATTATATATGGACAAGCCAAATATAATCGTAATTTATCAAATATGTAACACCTTATATTACCTGAGTGTTCTGGTTCAAAGTCGATTCTGTTATCGTAAAGTTTCCTAGTCTAAGTTAATATTTATTTACAAAAATATAATACAAAATAAATGAAAAATATAAACAAAGTTTCAAAAATGTCTAATATGAACACGGACGCTTGCACGCATCCAACGATCCTATCAATACAAGCACTGGTCAACAAGTGAGAGCTCCAAGACTCTGCTGGCGCCATTTTGATTCGGATTTCATGACGTCACAGCCATCTTGCCAACTTGTGGGAATTTTTTCTTAAATTCCCTTTTTCCATTTTCCATGCTAAATTCATTTCTTAAAATAAAAATATAGTGATTAATACATTTTTCACACAATATTTTCTCTCTTTAAGCGCTAATAAAATTAATTTTATTAATTTCCTTTTCTAATTTCTCTACTTTAAGAATCTAGCTACCTTAATTACCATACACACCTTGCGCACCATATGCTACATTTCCATGCACAACCACACACACACACCCACACCATATAATATATATATATATATATATATATATATATATATATATATATATATATATATATATATATATATATATATATATACTTACTTACTTACTTACTTACTTCTGCCCCTCTAGGTGGAGGGGGGGGTATTGGATGGTCTTGCTGTTCCCCCCCCGGAGCAGAAGTAATTTTCTTCTCCAAGAGACGAAACATGCAGTTGTACCTCGTGCAGGTGCCATCCATCACAACCTATATATATATATATATATATATATATATATATATATAAATATATATATATATATATATATATATATAATATATATTATATATATATATATATAATATATATATATATATATATATATTTTTCTCTTTTATTTTAATGACCTATCTGCTTGCTATATTTACATTATATTATTCTAATTGCTTCAAAAACTCTACTTTCAATCTATATCTTAAGATTCATTTACTATTTATAATATAATATAATATAATATAATATAATATAATATAATATGCTGAGAATCTATGAGAAGAAACAAAGATCTGTTGAGAGTTCCCATTCCAGCCATTATTATGTCTTGTTTACTTTAGATGAATCTTTCGTCAGTTTAGCACAAACATCTATAACATTTATCTATATCAATGTTCAAGTACTATATATTTAACCGATTATAATAAAATTTTCTTTGCAAGAGCAGCGTCTCAAAATATTGTTGCTGTAAAATAATTTTTTTTTTTTTGGGGTAAATTATTATTATTTTGCAAAATAACAAAATTTTAAAATAAAAATGTGAAAACATTTATAATTTTGTTTTTAAAAGACCTTCTGCCTTGAAAGTTGATTTTTCACTTACCCAGCAATTATTTTTCTTTCTTAAATCCAATTTTCTGAGAAAGTGTATTGAAACGTATACTTCAGAGTGGTTTGTTTAGTCAGAGCCATATATTTGGAACATGCCACGTGACCAGTATACGCAGGACAAAAAGCTTGACATGTTGGAGATGTACATTACGCAAAACAGGAATACTTGCAGAGCTACTGCAGAATATGGACAACGTTATCCACATCGACGACCGCCAAGCCACATGCCATTCCATAGAGATTACAGACGGTTTCAAGGTACAGGGTCGATAGTTCAACCCCGTCATCACATACGGGAGGGGGGTTCGTGTCCGTACATTCGATGTCAAACTGGACGTTCTGATATACACCCATGAAAATCCGTCCTCATTACGGCAGGCTAGTTCGGTCTTGGGAATATCGAAGGAAACCATACGACGGATTCGTGTTGCATACAACATGTATCCATATAGGCCATACATTGTGCATGGTTTGCATCCTGGAGACCAAAAAGGGCGGCTGGGATTCCTGGCTGTCATTGATTGCCTTTTAATGGATGTACCGGACTTATTGGAAAATATCTTATGGACCGATGAATCTCGCTTTACTAATAACGGTATGTATAACAGGTGGAACTTCAGACATTGGGCGGAAACAAACCCCCATATAACATTCACTAGCTATCACCATGTCTCATACTCAGTCAAGTTTGGTGGGGGTTATACTACAATAATAGGATTATCGGCCTTTCCTTCTTCGAGGGGAAAATTGGACAGACAGACGTTACCTCCATTTCCTGCAGACCGTCCTTGTTGACCTCCTGAGTGATATACCTTTAAGAACACAACGAAGAATATATTACCAACATGATGGGTGCCCAGCACATAATGCAGCTATAGTGACAACCTACCTCGACAGAACCTTTCCGGGAAGATGGATCGGAAGATCTGGTCCATTTCCATGGCCTGCGCGATCACCCGACTTAACACCACTGGACTACTTTCTGTGGGGGTATCTCAAACATACCGTGTACGCTCGGTTTAATGACCCAGTAACCTCGCCCGATGATCTTCGCCGTCGAATAACCAACGCATGTAGGGGAATCAACCCGGTATCACTGTCATTGGCATTCAATGAAACCTGGCGCCAGAGGGCTGAGCATGTATTCGCATGGATGGAAGCGTCTTCGAACAACATTTGTAAATACTGTATGTACAAGTTGAAACGATCTGACGTTCTTCTCCCTTCTTGCATGCTGTGGATAAGATTCATAGGTTTTAATTTGTTATGATACTATTAACAACTTTATTATATTACATATATCGATTTTATGAGCTGTCTTGAATAACATTGTTTGCTTCAACCTTTTCACATTCACGTTTAAAACTATTGTTGGTAATATTGACGAGTTATGGGTACATCACGTGGAAACGAACAACCATATCAAAAAATGTCGAGAGGAAGAGCCCACCTCATTTTTTATTTGCATTTCACAGAAGCCATAAAAAATATATCATCCCATTCGACATTTGCATGTTTGTGCGCTGTTTTCGTATTGCGCATGCGCAGACACCAACTTAACATATCCCATTTTCCTTAGCTAATTAAATAATCGAATTTATATTCTTCCACATTTTCATACTTAAACATCCCGTACGGTGATACACCGCTGTAACAACTCGTGAGACACCCTGTATATATATATATATATATATATATATATATATATCTGTGTATATATATTGCAGATTATAAATATATATATATTATATATATATATAATATATATATATACATAAGAGACTGACTATATATATATATATATATATATATATATATATATATATATATATATATATATATATATATATATATATATATATATATATATATATATATAATAGACTGCCGGATATCCGGTATCCGGTTTTAACTTTCAGCCGGATATCCGGTATCCGGCTAATTCACTATCCGGCCCATCCCTAATATATATATATATTATATATATATATATATATATATATATATATATAAATATTATATATAATATATAATATATATTATATATATATATATATATATATATATATATATATATATATATAATCTACCTCCTTTCCCCAGATTGGGGGGGGTGAGATGCATAGCATACACAGGAACAAAAAAGTACTAGTCGAAAAGAATGGCCCCCCATTACCTTCCCCTTTATATTATTATTATTATTATTATTAATATTGTTATTATTATTATTATTATTATTATTATTATTATTATTATTATTATTATTATTATTATTATTATTATGGGTGTTTAGCACAATTTACCTTATTAAATCCTTTTTATTTATTTTAAGAGCTTTCCTGACAAGGAAGAAAACTTTCCTTTACGAGAATATATTAAAAATAAGGTAGAAGAAGTTAAAAAATCTGAGTTTAGAGAATTGGAAAAGGAATCTGTGTTCAAAGAAGAGACGCTCATCAGTGATGTCGTAAAATCTCAAACTCCGATGCTGGATCCGAAGCAATCAATTGATAAGTGTGGAAAGGTAAGTTATATTGTTGTTATTGCTTTTAATCTACAAGTTGGAAATAAGATTAAGAGAGTTGGAATCATTATTATTATTATTATTAGATTAAGTTAGTGGGGACATGGATGGTGAGGAAAGAGATAAGGAAGGAAGTAGGAAGAATTAAGTAAAAAGTTACATGAAAAAGGTTATAAGGAAAATTGTTGAGAACACCTGCAAATAAATCCATTGAATGTAAATTTGATGAAACTGAACAAATTTTGACGTAAATAAAGGAAGTCTTTGTTAGTAATGCAAACAGAAATATGTGGATGTGTTAAAGTAGGAATTAAGAATGTCAATAGTGAGTGGTGGAATGAAGAAATGATGAATTAAGAATGTCAATAATGAGTGGTGGAATGAAGAAATGATGAATTAAGAATGTCAATAGTGAATGTTGGAATGAAGAAATGATGCAAACGGTTACAGGTAAAAAAGAGGCGTGGTTGAATTTGCTAAAAGCCAATGATGAGGTTTTTAAAGATAGGTGTATGGAAATATATATATAAGGAGGAAGAAAAAGAGGTAAATTAAGTTTGGAAGGAGGATAAATGGGGATTACAAGGGAATAGGAAGCTCTACTGGAAGAGTGTGTGAAAGTGTGAAAGGTTAATAATGAGATTATGAGGAATCTTTGTAGAATATTATATTAAATAGAGATGGTACTTTTGTGACTATTGAAATGGATGTGAGCAGGGTTGGACCAAAAAAAAACAGCCCAGTGGGTTATTTTTGTTTTTTTTTATAGGACTTTTTTGGGCTTTTTAAAATTTCTATTTTTGAGGAAAAAAATAAAATGATTAATAATTGAATTTGTTTTTTGTAATTTCATTTCAGTATTATTGGACAAATAAATTAATATATAGGTATAAAATTTACAAATTAAACAATTTGGTAACAGACATTGTCCAATTCAACCTGCTGAATAAATGTTATTGCCTAATTGGTGAAACTTGTAAAGGTAAATGGTATTGCTATTGTTACAGGTTATTGATAGTAATGATATGACATAACAGGACTATCTTCAGTAAAGTAATTAAGTAATATATTTAAATTTTTATTATTTAAACTTGGAACATTGTCGCCATCATAATCTGAGGTTCTGGGAAGCTAGTAAGTTAGCTACCAATAGTTAGGTAGTTGTTACCTAGAAACTAGGCAGTCTTGCACTGAATACCTCCCCAAGGAGCTACCCACCAAGTCTGGGTTTTTGTGGTAAAACCCGGATAAAATTGGGAGATTTTGAAGAAAAAAAATGCATATATATATACTGTATATAGTCACTTTATTAAAAAAAAAAATGAGTAAGGCACACTGTAGAAAATTCAGATATATATATATATATATATATATATATATATATATATATATATATATATATATATATATAGAGATAATAATATAATATAAATAATATTCTATAATATATATATATATATATATATATATATATATATACTATATATATATATATATATACGGGTATATATATATATATATATATATATATATATATATATATATATATATATTATATATTATATATATATATATATATACTATATATATATATATATATATATATATATATATATATATATATATATATATATATATATATATATATATATATATATATATATATATATATATATTATATATAATATATATATATATATTAATATATTTATATATATATATATATATATATATATATATATATATATATACTTTTTATATATATATATTTATATATATATATCATATATATATATATATATATATATATATACCGTATATATATATTTATATATATATATATATCAGGGTTCACACTTTCTGGAAAGTCAGGGAAGGTCAGGGAAAGTCAGGGAAAAAAAATTGGTCAGGGAAAGTCAGGGAAACGTTTTAAGATATGCTGAAAGTCAGGGAAATTCCAAAAAAGTCAGGGAAATTTTAAAATTTCAAAACATATGAAGAATGATCCATGGACCAAGTTGCATTATTTTTGATATTATTTTTTTTCCTTACTGTATAATTGTAGAATAAGAGATGCATTGGTAAGTGAATGAAAAGGGATAGGGGAGGAATTGACATTCCATAAATCTTACTTCTTCCTGTTCTTTTTATTTTAGTTCACTATACCTAATGTTTTTCCTTTAGTGTACCTAGAGGTTGTTGAAGTTCATTCTTTCGATTGAAGGTGATTGGTATATGGATGTGTTTTAGACTGTTTGACTTATGACTTAATCTGTTTATATCTTTTTCTTTTTAGGGATTTATACTTTTTGAGGTGTTTTTTTTGAGGTTTGACGAAGTGATTTTGGATTTTTGTGCAGTTGAAGGTATTTATTATTTATAAAATGCTTTCAAACAAAAAAACTAACTTTATTGACCAGTGGTTGGACGTCAAACTGAACCCACAGTTTATCAGGTGGTTGGGTAAAGGACATGATAGTTCCAAGTACTGTAAAGTATGTAAAAAGAACTTTGATCAATCTAACTTGGGACGCCAAGCCGAAGTTTGACATTCAAGTGGGGATACTCATTGAATTTTATCAAAACTCGGCAGGACCAACCATCATTGAAAAACTTTTCGTTATGTGTTCTAAATAATACAAATATTAGTGAAAGTGTGTGCACTGAAAATTATGCATATCATAAACTTCTAATCATACTCAACCGATTGTAAATGACCCTGAGTGTTCTATTAATAACCAACCAAAACCAGTTTATCAATCAATCAGTTTCATCTTTTGCATTAAAGATGATGTTGCAAGATCTGAAATACTATGGCACATTAAATGTGGTGGATGATAAAATGTCTTTTAAACTCGTGTGCAGATGTAGGGGAAACATTTAAATTAATGTTCCGATAGTGTGGTAGCTTCAAAATTTAAAATGGGGCCGAATGAAATGTAAATATGTGATTAACCATGGACTTGCCTCCCTATTTTTCTATAAAGCAAAAGCACAATACACTCTACTTTGCAGTTTGCAGTGAAACATTCTAAGATTAAAATTCAAAAATATTTTGGATGGTGACTGTCTTTTTTAAGAGACTTGATTAGTTTTTTTCTTATAGTACCTGGGAATCAATATTATGTGGAATTGGTGGCAATTATTAAATTAGGACTGATATTTTCGCGTGGAAATGCGACAGTGGAAGGAGGGTTTTTCTATATTAAGCATTTTAGTGGAGAATCTGAAAGAAACATAGTCTGATTTCTCAAAGAACAGTCCACAATGCTATAAGATCTCATGAAATTATTCATAAAATTCCTACTTTCAAAAAATGTTGACAAATTAAGAGCTGCCCATAGGAGATTTATGAAGAACATCTCAAGAGTCAAAAAACAGAACCAAAAAGAAGGAATAAAAAGGTTGAAAAAAGAAAATTATCCATACAGATCTATAAACTTAAGAGCAAGAAAGATGTAAAACTGAAAGCTTTGACAGATGAAGACGCTTATAAAATCAAAAATTCAGAAATGCTGAGAAGAAAAAGTTAACTAAATCTCCCCATTTTAGAACTTTTGTGATCAATGGACGTTATTCACCTAGCCCATTAATTTAGCTTTTAATTTTATTTATTGTTTTTGGTATAAATAAAACTGTTACTTTGGGAAAAAAATAAAAAATAGGAGTGCGTTGGAGGCTTATGGGAGGTATAGATCGATTACTAAAAAAAACAATATTTTTTTTTTAAAATTCATCCATGATGAGAACATTTTCTAAAGTAAATTTTCAATAATTGATGTATGAACTGAGTAAATAGGCTGCAATAATGATTAACAGATTTTATACGCCAAAAATAACACACGCTGGTCAAGGAAAATTTGTGGATTTGGTCAGGGGAAGGTCATGGAAATCAAATTCAAAATTTCAGTGTGAACCTGTTAATATATATATATTTTACCGTATATTTATTTTATAATATAATATATATATATAAATATATATATATATATATATATACTATATATATATATATATATTTTTATATATATATATATATATTATATATATATAATATATATATAATATATATATATATTATGTATATATATATTATTTTTTTTTTTTATTATTTTTTTTAGAGTTTCACTACCACTCACAGCAGAAGCCCTATTCAGTGAGGGGGTGTTACACGCCTCAGAAGTCAAACAACTAATATAAATTACGCAGATGAGCACATTCGCTGGGCTTAAAGTGGGGGAGATTAAATTCACAGGAAACACAGGAAGATGGAGAGAGTTCCACAGAACAGATGTGGCAGGAAAGAAGAAGCACCGCAGCGAACTAGCCTGGAATTACAATGTGAACACAAAATTCATGTGCAGACACAGCACTTCTAGTTCTACGAGGGCGACCGTTAAAGGTGGAGGTACCGCGAGTGATAAGCTCCCCGAGCACTTGCCACCGCTGCGGAACCTATAAAAAAGAGATAAAGCCACCAACATCGCCTCCGCAAAGATAGAGGGTCAAGGGAACTGGAAAGTTCAGAACAGGTTATAAGCCTTTGGCCTTTGACTCGACCCTATCCAAAAGCCGGGGGTGAAACCAGAGCCGCGACTCCACAGAATATGTGAGAACAGTATCCCATACAAGGGCGGATGAGGCCCTTGTATGCTGGATAACTGAGAAGGGGGAAAAAAAGTCTCGCAGTCTTCAGTCTAAACAGAACTTCCCAGTTTCTTTGAGGCGCCCTAGCAACCGTTGTGATGGGAGGTTTTAAAAGACATTTTTTTGTTTATGTTAAGGCCAAGTTTGTTTATAATGAAATCAAGAGTGACTGTAGAAGCCGTTGAAAGAGAAAGAAAAGTTGGAAGGTGTCTTTGAGAGAGACAATTTGTAGAAGTTGAGTTTTAAAGAATTGAATTTCACAAGTTCAGACGACCCCACACGAAAATTCTATCCAGACAGCGAGAATAGAATCGGAAAGATTAAGACGTGAGGGCAATTCTAGAAGTAAAGAAGGAGCAGAATTGAAATGAGTTGAAGATGAAGGGTCGAGTCATCGGATTATGAGTGAATAGAGTTAGATGTTGCAGGTGAGAAGACCATTAATGAAAAGTAGGAATAAAGTAGGAGAGATAAGACAGAACCCGAGGAACACCAATATTGATAGGAAGGAAGAATAAGTCGGCTCATCGACAACACCCTATAGATCGATTTGAAAGATAGCTAAACATAAGTAAGCAAAGAGAAGGCAGGAAACCCAAGGAGGGAGCTTTGGAGAGCAGTGACGGCGTGCCATACCTGGTCAAATTGCTTTGTATATGTCAAGCGCCACACGCAAGTCTCCCCGTAGTTCCTAAGGGCGGAAACCATAATCGAGTAAGATAGGAAAGTTATATCGCAGTTAGACCTCAGCGCCGAAAGCCGTACTGGCGATCAGAAAGAAGTGAAATGAGATTTCCAGATGATCTAAGAAATGAGAGTTTGAGAAAGTTTCAAAGATCTTTTTAGATAGAATACAAGTAAGAGCTTATAGGGCGATAGTTAGAAAGGTCAGAGCGGCTTCCTTTTTTCGGAATAGGTTGGATATGAGCGTGCTTCCAACACTGAGGGAAAGTATTAGTATTGAGACATAGAGAATATAGTTGAACGAGGGGCTGGGATAGCACGGAAGCCCACTCCCTCAAACACCTTTAACAGGAAAAAATACACAATAACAGAAAAGGACAGCAACCCGATTCTCTCAGATCTTGGACACTTCTTATGTGAACTTTTAGCCTATAAGACAGGTAATAGGAACGGCTAAGAAGAAAATTTATTTATAATCATGCTCTAGTCTCCTATCCAATACGAGCCCGTCACAGAAATAAACAAATCGTGAAATATGTAATCCACAAGTGCAAAAGGTTTCAATTTTTCAAGCTTACGTGTACCACTCGGCGGAACCACATCGGTAGGGCATGCTGAGGGATTGAGGAGAGGTCACAGAAATCGTCCTATTTGGATCTAGAAGTCAATGTACCATTTAAGGTAGATGTCGCTTCTAAATGAGACCAGTCATTTAATATAATTAATAAGACAAATGAGATGAGACCGTTAAAATCAGGGCTTAGTCATACAGTAATTTTGAATTTCATTTGTTCACAAGGGAGTTGGAGAAT
>JABUQX010133218.1:7500-15272 GCA_015478945.1 Trachelipus rathkii | reverse complement strand
ACTACCTACTAATAAGCATACCCACTAAAATCCCCCTCAAACCATCTCACTGCTTTCTCGCCATACTAAACCCATGCCTACGATTTGAAAAATATTCTTCTCCTATCACTCTGCAATCCATCACTAAAATCTTCAGGGATATCTCGACAGCAAACCTTTCATCAACTAAATGCGCAACCTCCTTGATCTCCTACTGACAAATCTTTTCGGCCTCTGGCCAAAACCATCTCTAACAAACTTCTTAAATCTTCTTTCATCGAACAATTCGACCTCTTGGTTCAGTAGCTTATACTACCACTTGAAAAAGCCAAATCTCTCGCCTTGAACACCTCTTAAAATTGCGACGATTCTGGTATCCCTTCACCTCCTCCCTCTCCTCTCAGTTCCTATGCCTTTGCCCCTGTGATTACATCTTATCGGGCATGGCTCCTGAAATGACGAAACTAGAAGCGTGAGCCCGGATGCATCCTCCCCGAGTTAGGAGTGCTTCTGCATCCCCCCCCTCGTTCAACTAATCTCTATGCTCCAATTCTAACACTTTCCCTCAGTGTGGAAGCACGCACATGTCCAACCTATTCCCGAAAAAAGAAGCCCCTCTGATCCTTCCAACTATCGCCCTATAGCTCTCCTTTGTATTCTATCTAAGATCTTTGAAACTCTCCTCAACTCTAATTTCTTGGATCCTTGAATTCTTTTTCACTTCTTCCAATCGCAAGTACGGCTATCGAGCCTCAGGTCTACTGGCAGTATACTGCAATTCCTATTCTTACCGTGATTGTGCCGCCCTAGGAAACTACGGGGAACTTGCTGTGCGCGCTTACATAATCCAAAGCATTGACCGGGAATATGCACGCCACTGCTCTCAAGCTCCCCCCTGGTCTTCCTCCTTCTCTTTGCCTTACTAGTCTAGTTTTCTTCAAACGCTCAATATCGGCCTTTGTTGAGGCGACTTCTTTCCTTTCCAAAGTGGGTTCCTCAGGCTTCGTTATTCTCCACTTGATTCCATACTTTTCATTAATGATCTTCTCACCTGCACATTCAACTCTATCCACTCTTATGCCGAAAACTCGACCCTTCATTCTTCAACTCATTTCAATTCTGCTCCTTCTTTACTTCTAGAATGGCCTCTCGCTCTAATGCTTTCCATCCTATTCTCGCTGAATCGGACTAAAGAATTCCGTGGTCGTATGAACCTTGAAATTCAAATCTTTAAAAACTCAACTTCTACAAATCTCCCTCTCTAAACACCTCCCAACTTTCCTATCTCTTTCGACTTCTCTTCTCTCTCCCTGTCCAATAATAAACACCTTCCTAACACTAAACCAAAAAAATTCCTTGAAACCTCACATCACAACGGTTGCTAAGCGGCCTCAAAGAAACTGGGAGTTCTGTTTAGACGCGAACTTTTTTTCCTCTTTTCAGTTCACTCCACTATACAAAGCCTCATTCCGCCCTTGTATGAGTACTGCTTTCTCATATCTGGGGGCTCTGTTTCACCCGGCTTTGATAGGTCGAGTCAAAGGCCAAATAGCTTATAAACTGTTCTGCACTTTCCAGTTCTCTTACCCTCTATCTTTGCGGCGCGATGGCGCTTTATCTCTTTTCTATAGTTACCGCAGCAGCCTCGAGGGAGCTTATAACTCGCGTACCTCCACCTTTGCGTCCGCCCTCGTAGAACTAGGTGCGTACTGCACATGAGTTTCCTGGTTATGCATCTAACTCCAGGCTAGTCGCTGCGGTGCTTACTTCTTTCCTGCCACATCTATTCTGTGGAATTCTCTTCCATCTTCCCGTTCCTACTGAATTTAATCTCCTCCAACTCAAAGCCTGCGTCTCTCATCTGCGTTAATTGCTTAGCTTAGTACTTCTGAGGCTGAAACACCCCCTCCTGAATAGGCTCTGCCCGTGATGGTGTTTGACAACTGTAAAAAAAAAAATATATATATATATATATTATATATATAATATATATATATATATATATATATATATATTTATATATATATATATATATAATATATATTATATTATATATATAGGGAAAGTGTCAAGTTCCCGATTGACTCACTGCTCCTCTTATCTCCTCTTCTCTCCTCTCTTTCTCTCTCTCTCTCTCTCTCTCCTCTCATATATATATATATATATAAAAGAATATATATATAAATATATATAATAGATATATATATATAATATATTATATATATATATATATATATTCTATATAATATATAATATAAAAATATAATTTAATATATAATATATAATAAATATAAAATATATAAATATATATATTATATATATATTAAAATATATATAATATATTAAAATAAAGTTTTTATGAATTAAAACTAACGAAACGCCTTATGAAGACTGCATATATATCATAGTCGATCTCTCGGCCTCTAGTGTAACGACGGGGGGGGGGGGACATTCGTCCTCCCTCATCCCCCAGTCGGTCAGCCCCCTCAAAAATGAAGTCAAGAAACATATTATTTACATTAGGGGGCTCGAGCCTGATGGACAAGAGGGACGAAGTCCCCCCGTCTTCCACCTAAAGGCAGAACCCCGACCATGAATCTATGCAATGTTTACTCTACTGTTCTGAGTTTTCATTAAAATCATAAAAGAGTTCTAATATAGTAAATATATATTAATATATATATATATATATATATATATACCTATATAATAGTAATATATATATATAAATATATAATATAATTATATATATATAATATATAATATATATATATAATATAATATACAAGGGCGTACGGTGGGGGAATTTGGTTCAGAAACCCCCCGAAACTACAAGACGTCTAACGTGATCTTCACTCAAACATACCAAATGCTAAATTCTTTACTTAAAGGTCAGTTTATTGTAACACTTTTTGTCCTTTACAAAGTTCTTTCATCCACTTTAGGACTATCTAAAATAGTTCAAAAAGTCGATTGTGATTTAGTAGAAGCATGTGACCACATTTGTAATCTTATAGCCGTTGAATGGCGTTCAAATTCAGAATGTGTGTTTAAAAGCACCCTTGAAGAAGTTACTTGCCTTATTTCGAAATTTAATGTAGCAATTTCGATCCCCAAAAGTGCTTCTCGCCAAATGAAAGTATCTGGTTTAAATAATATTGATCCTGAGCATTATTATAGACAAATGGGGTTCATACCATTTTTATATAAAATTATTATAGATTAGAAGAGCGATTTCAAAAAACATAAAGACTTATTGTCCGTTCTTCAGAAATTTATATCACAATATTGTGCTGATAAGTTTACGTTTTCTGAACAAATCGTTGCAATTTTATGAAAAGTTTCTCCAGTCCAGAACTGAACAATGAATGTGGAACAGAAAGTATGACAAAAATTTGTTGAGCAAAGACCTTCACGCAATAATACATGCTTAGTAATGAATACTATCTTCTCAAATTAGAAAGCGTATACTACAAATATAGCAACTCTCCCCTGTTTCAACCGCCAACACCTGAAAAATCATTTTCAACATTTAAGGCGTTTAAAAACCAACTTAAGAACTCAATGGACAAGATCGTTGACTTACTTAACATTCACAGGGAAATCGAAGTAGATCCCGATGCAGTAATTACACTTTTTGCAAAAATTCCCAGGAGAGAAAATTTTGTACTTTAAGGTAAATTTTGCTCTTATTTCTTAATATATATATATATATAAAATATAATATAAGATATATATATAATATATATATATATATATATACTATTATATATAGATATATAATATATAATATAGTATAATTATAACGCAGATATAATGTTCAAAACACAACCCCCGAAATTTGTCACCGTTTACCCTTGTATATATATATATATATATATATATAATATATATATATATATATAATATATATATAATAATATATGGTATATATATTATAATTAATAATAATATATATAATAAATAATAATAAATAATAATATATATACATATTAATATATATTATATATATATATATATAATAATTAATATTATATATATAATATAATACTAAATTCTATAATAGTATATATATATATATATATATAATATTATAGATAATATATATAATATATATATATATATATTATATATATATTTAATATATATATAGATATAACGATATATATATATATAATATATATAAATATATATATAATATTAATACTAATATATATATATATATATATATATATACTATATATATATATAATAATATATATATATATAGAGTCAATCGCCCACGAATTCATCGCCGCAGTCACCCTATACGCTTCACCGCCTTGATCAACAATAGCAAAATTTCACTAATCACAATCTAAATAGCCATATATATATAATATATATATATATATATATATAATAAATATTATATATATATAATATATATATATATAAATGGTCTGTGTGTGCGTGCGTGCGTCGTCGCTGTGTAGTGTTTAGAAACAACCGCCAATGCTGTATTAAACCACACTTCCATCTTCTATCTTCCTATTTCTTATATTTAAATACTTCAAACCCCGTAAATCTCATGCGAATTCACTTCACTAAAGAAGCTCTTCAGACTTCTCAAAAACTGGGATCAATGAATATCTTGGCTTTTTCCCCCACAGAAATTATAAATATATATTATATTTATAATAATATATATACATATATAAATGTAAATATATTTTAATATAAATATATAATATATATAATTATATATATAATTACAAATATATAAAAATAAATAATATATATATATAATATAGTATATATAATATATGTATATATATATATATTAATATAATATATAATATATAGATAATATATATATATATATATATATAATATAATATATCCTATATATATATATATATAGATATAGACAATGAAACAAATATCTGTAATGAATAAAGTGAAAAAGTCTAGTTTTTAACCTGAACGTACTGTTAACCCAAAAAAAAAATAGTAAGGTTATCTTTATGACCATAAATAACTTCTATTATAGGCGAATTTGATGATTCAAAAATATAGACCTGTTACGTTTTTACGACTCCGTCAGTTATTTTTTTTATTTTTTTTTTAACTCAAAGAATACCCCAGGGTAAACCGCCAAAAGATGGCAGGAGTTCGGGTCTCTCGCCTTCCGGGGAACACAGGGAGGACTAGTTTCACCCCCTCCGAAGGGCTCCGAACCCCCGCCTTTTTATTTGGGTTGTTCCGGGGTCCTTCCCCCCTCCCCTACGGGGTATGAAACGTCCCCCCTGTGTTCCCCGTCGCTCGAGCCCCCTATTTCGTGTAATACCTAACAAATAATATATTATAAATATATATATATATATATATAATATATAAATAATTAATTATTACATATATATATTATAATAATAATATATATATATATATATATATATATAACTAATAACAACTAAAAAAAATACTATGTATGTCCATAAATTATAATACTTTTTTTTCGGCTAAAACTATGCACCGTAAAAGAAGGTCCATCGACAAAACATAAATGCGGTGTCGAAAGATTTTTTGGTATATTCTTAACAATTTATAATTAACAACTTATAAAAACTTAATCGAACAATTTTTTCTTAAACTTAATTTAATGAGACTTTTTTTTATTTATTTAAACAAAAAATGTAAATACGCAAATAATATATCATTTTCATTTAATATAAAAAAACTGCATTTTCGAGGACAAATGAAGCACACCCTTCCCCGTGGAGTTTCAAGTTAACACTGGAACCGAGTATATTGAAAAAGTCGGCAAAATTTCCTAAATATTCCTCCCGAACATGAAGTAAAACTACAAGAGTAGTGAGATTTTTTAATTATAACTTAAAAATACATTTCCCTACGATTTTTACATTGTTGAATTCCTTCATTTAAATATTTAAAATTAAAAATTACTTTAAGATCAAAGGTCAATAACTAACCTGTCCATTATATATATATATAATATATTATATTATATATATAATATATATATATATATAAATATATATATATATATATATAATATATATATAATATGAATTATATAATGTCCTTCATC
Source organism: Trachelipus rathkii (assembly GCA_015478945.1). NCBI lineage: Eukaryota > Metazoa > Arthropoda > Malacostraca > Isopoda > Trachelipodidae > Trachelipus > Trachelipus rathkii. Next base: position 9,202 of record JABUQX010133218.1, on the reverse strand, counting down.
GCCTGCAGACATCACCGGTTGGGTGTTGATCGTTTCTTATGCTCAATCGTGAAGTTGGAGACTGAAGAATTCTCGGCATGCTCTGGATATTTTGTCCTCTCCTCTCTCCTCTCTCTCGTCTCTCTCTCTCTCTCTCTCCTCTCTATCTCTCTCTCTCTCTCTTCCTCTCTCTCTTCTCTTCTCTCTCTCTCTCTCTCATCTGTAGATTCTTAACTATCATGATCTTTGTATTGCTTTATACTTTATTTAGTATCACATTTCTTCCTCCATACCTCTCCTCATCATCTTGATAAAAAAAAACTCCTGTTAATGAAAATTTCGAGGGAAAACAATACCTTGTTCTCTCTTACTTTATCTCTCCTCAAGTTCCATCAAAGGTCTCTTCTCATATTACAGATTTTGTGAAGTCTTATAGCCGCCTATTTCACACGACGCTAGAATTTCCTGCAAAATGTATCCTTAGCTTATAAGCACTTCTTTGAACGAGAACAGGGAAAGGGAAAAATCCCTCGAAAATCGGTTTCTTTTCCGGAAACGCGTTACTCTCTCTTGTTGAAAATGTATTTTTGTGTCGTTACTAAATTCTCTTTCGGGGAAGGGCTAGATTAAACTGTCTATTTTAAGGCCTCACAGAAGTGTTATTAATCTTGTGAAAAAAGTTTTGAATATTAAAAATATGTTCAATTTCAAAATGCAATATAAAACTATATAATAATATAATATATTAATATATATAATTATATATATATATATAATATAATATTATATAATATATATAAGATATATGTAATATAATAATATATATATATAATATATATATATATATATATTATATATATATATTATAAAGCCATTTTTTAAATGTTTTCTAATTTCGGAAATTTATCATATGAATGGGCTAGTTCTTTTGTGTAAACTAAATTCACCAACATTGAGAAGAAACAGAATACGAGAACTTTTTTCTATGTAATTTTTTCATAGTCTGAAAAGACTATTTATTACAAATTTTCGTCCCTATGATTTCAATTCATTTGCCAGTTCATAACTCAGTTGCACCGTTGATATTTCTCTATCTCCTAGCTTGATAGACTCTCCTACATATTTTGTTATTTAAGTTCCAACTTAGGACAGCATATTCGCTCGATTTCTTTTTCCAAAATCATCATTCCTTTTGATTTTAGCGTACACCACAGGCAATATCTTTCTTCTCGTTCTGTATACTTTGTTCTGAAATACGTAGTAATCAATCTTAAGTAGTTTTTGCGGCTTCCTTCCTTTTTTGTACCCCTGACCTTGTAAATGAGCTAAATATACTAGACCTTTTTTTTAAACAAAAAAAGAGTCTGCCATTCTACTATTATCCATTTTTCTTTTCTAGTGTTCACTACTCACTTTCTTATAACTACATCTTGTCCAATCTCTTCAAATGTGAAACTAGGATGATACCCTGCTATTTTTAGCATTTTGATGCTGCAAACAGGTCAGACATGGAGACAAATATTTGATTTCCATCGAGAAGATTACTGCTTTGGCGGAGGAATAAGTTGTACTGCGTACAACGCATAACCATGTAACATGAAGGTCTGTATTACATTTATTTTCTCTCCAAATAAAACTAGTTCTGTTTGTCTTGTATTATCAGTCTCAGGGACCCTGCCACCCGAAATTACTTCATTTTTAAACTCCAAGGTAATTGATGAGT
>JABUQX010133218.1:0-2500 GCA_015478945.1 Trachelipus rathkii | reverse complement strand
TCTTATTCGATCTGATGGTTCTGTTGCTAACTCTCCAACTGAAAAGGCCAATTTCTTCGGCCTCCTATTTTCCTCTAACTCAACCCTGGACGATTCTGGCATTCCTCCTCCTCCACCTTCTCCTCTCAGGTGTCCTATGTCTTTGCCTGTGATTACATTTGATCGGGTGCATGGGCTCCTGAAATCTATGAACGTTAGGAAGGCGGGTGGCCGGATGGCATCCCTCCCCGAGTTTTGAGGAAGTGTACCCGATACCGATACCCCGCCCCTCGTTCAACTATATTCTCTATGTCTCAATAATAGCACTTTCCCTCAGTGTTGGAAGCACGCACATGTCCAACCTATTCCGAAAAAAGGAAGCCGCTCTGATCCTTCTAACTATCGCCCTATAGCTCTAACCTGTATTCTATCCTAAGATCTTTGAAACCCTTCTTAACTCTCACTTCTTAGACCATCTGGAATCTCATTCTCTTCTTTCCGATCGCCAGTACGGCTTTCGGCGTTCGAGGTCTACTGGTGATATACTTTCCTATTTAACCGATTTATGGTTTTCTGCTCTTAGGAACTACGGGGAGACTTGCGTGGTGGCGCTTGACATATCCAAAGCATTTGACCGGGTATGGCACGCGTCACTGCTCTCCAAGCTCCCCTCCTTTGGGTTTTCTCCTTCTCTTTGCTTACTTATGTCTAGTTTTCTTTCAAATCGCTCAATATCGGCTGTTGTTGATGGGGGCGACTTCTTCTTCCTTTTCTGTCAATAGTGGTGTTCCTCAGGGTTCTGTCTTATCTCCTACTTTATTCCTACTTTTCATTAATGATCTTCTCACCTGCACATCTAACTCTATTCACTCATATGCCGATGACTCGACCCTTCATTCTTCAACTCATTTCAATTCTGCTCCCTCTTTTACTTCTAGAATTGCCTCTCGTCTTAATCTTTCCGATTCTATTCTCGCTGATCTGGATAGAATTTCCGGGTGGGGTCGTCTGAACCTTGTGAAATTCAATTCTTTAAAAACTCAACTTCTACAAATCTCCCTCTCTAAGACACCTTCTAACTTTCCTATCTCTTTCTACGGTTCTCTCGTCTCTCCTGTTGACAATATAAACATCCTTGGCCTTAACATAAACAAAAAAATGTCTTTGAAACCTCACATCACAACGGTTGCTAGGGCGGCCTCAAAGAAACTGGGAGTTCTGTTTAGACTGCGAGACTTTTTTTCCTCTTCACAGTTACTCCAGTTATACAAGGGCCTCATCCGCCCTTGTATGGAGTACTGCTCTCATATCTGGGGGGGCTCAGGTTTCACCCGGCTTTTGGATAGGGTCGAGTCAAAGGCAGACACTAGCAAATACAATTTTTTTATAATTCATTTTACATTTAAGAATGTAAATAATGTTGGTGCTTTTTTTATCTCTTTTCTATAGGTACCGTAGCGGCAAGTGCTCGAGGGAGCTTTCCACTCGCGTGCCACCACCTTTAAGACGCCCTCGTAGCACAAGGGGTGCTGTGTCGGCACATGAGTATTGTGTTGATATTAGCAACTCCAGAATAGTTCGCTGCGGTGCCTCCTTCTTTCCTGCCACCTCTGTTCTGTGGAATTCTCTTCCATCTTCTGTGTTTCCTACTCAATTTAATCTCCCTCACTTTAAAGCCTGCGTCTGTCCCGCTCATCTGCGTAATTTACGGTAGTTTTAATTTTTTTTGTTATAACAACCCCACCAAAAAAAAGGTTTGCGCGTGAGGGGTGTGATAAATATAAAAAAAAAAAAAATATATATATATATATATATATATATATATATATATATATATATATATATATATATATAAATTATATTTTATTTATATATGTTATATATATATATATATTTTTATATATATATATATATATATATATATATATATATATAAATATAAGAATAAATATATATATATATATATATATATATATATATATATATATATATATATATATATATATATATATATATATATATATATATATATATATATATATATATAAATATTAAGGTAGTTTGATTTTGAATCTTTTGAAATTGTACTAAGTTTCGTAAGCTGGATGCATTTTAATGCATAAATTAAAGGGGTAATTCATATTTGCTAAAAAAAAAAATACCAAATCTACAGAAATTGCTAAATATTTCATTACATGTTTTGATTTACATAAAAGTCTGCAATGGGCTCGATAATAATCGCTCGCGTTTGCATCACAGTTAGTGTTGGCATATGCGTAATAAGCATTTTAAATTTAGTTATTTTACTTTTCTTATTTGTTTGCTGACAGTGAAAGGAGAGTGTTGCGCAAATATATATATATATATATATATATATATATATATATATATATATATATATATATATATATATATATATATATATATATATATATATATATATATATATATATATATATATATATATATATATATATATATATATATATATATATATATATATATATGAAGTGGCGTAATG
>JABUQX010133217.1:0-31042 GCA_015478945.1 Trachelipus rathkii | reverse complement strand
GACTTCACATGTCACCGTTTAACAAAAGAAGTTGGGTATGTACGCGAATTTTGCGCACTCAAATTTAAAATTTTATATATCAATGTAAATATTACAAAAACCAAAACTAAAAATTTATAGAATAATCTCTGGACTGCAGGTAAATTCGGGGCGAAGATCCCGAAGATGGCATTTCATGAAGGAGATGAGGAATGTTTCAATTCTTTTTGGGGCGTCGTAGTAGAAGTTCCGCCCGTGATACGTGCGAAATTTCATCTGCTCTCACGTATACACAACCACCCAACACTCACGCGACCACGATATATATCCCTATAATATTATACTCAGTAGTATATATTATAATAGTATAATATATTATATAATATAATATATATATATATATATATAATTACTATATATTATATATATATATATATTAACTATTATATATATTATATATATATATAAATATATATATATATATAAATATATAATATATATATAAAAAATTCATATTTATAAATTTACTATATAAATAATCAATATTTTAAAAAGTATATAAATATATATATATATTATATTATGTGTGTGTATGAGTATGTGTGATTATCGATCTACTCTACTGTAATACACACAAACACACAGACATGCACACACAAATGCTTAAAAATTTGTTATTTAAAACGCCATCTCTTCTCTCTTCGTTTGTCTTCATAATGTACATAAAACTTCATACATTCTTAATAGCAAGGAAGTAAATTATCATATTTTATTAATACACCAAAAAAATTCTTAAACAATTTTCGTTATCGAGTGCCTTCAATATTAATTCCAACATTTGATATTCCGGTTTTGCATAAATATTTGTTTGGAAAGTTGCAGTAAGATGAGTATATAGAAAATAAATTCGTATGTGTTATGCTCTTTGTCATTTTCATGGTCAGGGTTTTGTTATTTCGTTTTCCAATGTACTCGCCTACTAGAAAATTTCCAAAAAATAAAAATTTCCCCACTAATTTTATATAAATTAGGGGAATTATTTATATAGAGATCTAATTAAAAATCACCCTAAATTAACATTTTAAATAGATAAATAATCTTATATATTATTATCTAGTTAAATCCTTTATTATTATATATAATTATTATTTTAGTTATAGTTATAGTTATAGTTATAGTTATAGTTATAGTTATAGTTATAGTTATAGTTATAGTTATAGTTATAGTTATAGTTATAGTTAAAGTTATAGTGAATTAGTTATTTAATATATATATATATAATATAAATATATATATATATATATATATATATATATTATTATATAATATATAAAATATAATATATATTATATATATATATTATATATATATAAATCGATTGAGTTATGTTTATAAATTTTTTGTTGCACAGCAAAGTTACAATCTGTAAGGCTAGCTTCAAAAATCCATTCCACATCTGAGAAAGACATACATTTAAAACATTTTGCAAAATTTTTAAACCTGTTGATATTCATTAAAAATCTTTCTGTCATTTTGCAAAAACATTTAAGATATCTACAAGTAGCATCCAGGGTAAACTCAGGACCACCTTCTCCTTGATCATTTTCTGTCGGATATTATATATATATATATATATATATTATATATATATATTTATAGTATATATATATATTATGACTAGAGAATCTTTCTGTTTTTTTTTTTTACGTATTATATATAACTATATAGTATATATATATAGTGAGTCAGAAATACCTATTCATATTGTTTGGGGGGAGGAGTTTCTACACACCTAAATAAGAAAAAAAAAATGTCATAATCCGGAAGTATGCGATTAATTGCTTAAACTAGGTTATTTAATATATTCCTTATAAATATAGGTCTTGTGATCTTATATATTAATTAGATATAGATATATAGATACATATAAATCATTACGATAGTATAAGGTATACATTATACTCCGGATATATATATATATATGGTATATACTTATTATGAGATTATACTATTATATAATATATATATATTATATATAATAGTTACGGCGTCCTCTCTCCAATATACTATAGAGATATGATATATATATATAGAAATAAATAATATATACTATAGTATAATATATATTAGTCATAGTATATACATAGCTATATATAATGATATATTAATAATGTATATATATATATATAGGATCCCTATATGGTTATAATTATAATTATACTCATATATATTTTAATTATACTTTATATTATATAGGTATTATATATATAATATTACTAGTCTCATATTTACAATTTATATTTGTCAGGTGCATTATATAATTATATTACTAATGTATTATATATAGAATATATACGCGCTTAGGAATGAGGTTAATATGCATACACTAGGCTAGGTTTAGTATGATAGCGTTGGTGATAGTATATTATATATTATATATTATATAAAATATATATATACTAATTGATTACATATACTATATCCAAGGCTAGAGTATAGCCACGCGCCGCCCTATATATATATAATTATAATATATATTATATATATAAGTATATATATATAATACTCATATATATATATATATAATAATAAATATATATATATTTATTTATTTGACTCCGTACATTATTATATCAATATTTTTGGTTTGTTGCAAGCAATTATTACTGGCATCGCGTAATAATGGAAAGGGGTCAAAAGGAACACCAGAGTTTAGGTGGTTAAAAGATTCAACTAAGGTTTCCCTAAAACCTTTCTCCCCCTAAAAACGAGGGTGATTGAAGTCACGTCTCCACAAAGGTCGGAGTGGTCATAATAAATAGAACAATAGCCGCAGTCCGAAGACTCTATCCGTGGGCTTCTATCTCCAAATCACTGGCAGAGGCAGATTTATTACATTTCTATCATTTATTGGCACTATCAATATAGCCTCTTGCCTTTCTCACTCTCGCTTATTGTGATAGGAGTGCACGGAATGAATTATACAAGAAGACCTCTTTTCAGCATTTTAACTTCTTAAAGAACATCAACGCATATACATAAACAGACTAGAATGGAGCAATAAGAGACCTATACTTACGCATCAAAAGATAAAATTAAATAAGTATATATATTTATATATATATATAGTATATGATATATATGATTATTATAATATATATATATATATATATATTGTACCGGTATTTCTACCAGTATATATAGATCAGATTATTATTATATATATATATAATATTATATATATATAAGATATATATATATATATATTATATATAACTATCCTATATTACTAATATATAGTATTAACGGTATATACAGTATAGACCAGACAAAAGAAGGAATATTTGAATATATAGTATATATGATATATATGTATAATATGATTAATATATATGGATTACTATAAATATCATACTCATATAGGTACCTCTATATATATACTTATACTCATACTTATTTACGTAATATAAGTTATTTTTATTATAGTATTTTGATCTTGCTATTTTAAGTAGTTATATAGAAGATATATACGATATATATATATATATTAGTACTATATAATTATATATATCACTATATACTCTCACTATCAATAGATATAGTATAATATAATACTATATATATATATTCTGATGACTCCCCTTAATATTATAATAGTAAGTATTATCTATTTTATTTATCTAAATATATTATTACTCTTATAGTATATATATTATAATATATATATATATATACTAGACTAACGGCTGTCTGAGAACATATTAGAGGTGACGTATATAGTAATTTATACTGTTATATATATAGTCTATTATATCTACATATACTTACTTCTAGGGAGTACGTCACCAGTAAGCTCTCCCTCATTATAAATAGTGCGGTTATCTAAGATATATATACATAGTAGATCTACTACTAAATCAATTTACGTATAAAGTCCTAGTTTATGCGTTATGAGGAGTCTAATGTTTCTAACTGTATTATATATATATTTAACTAATATGTATATATATATACAATTATAATAGTATATATATATACATATATATATTGATATATAATATTATTATATAATATATATAGTTAGTCATATATATGTTATATATATATAGTATGAATAATATAATATATATATATATAATATATATATATATAGTATATATTTATATTATATATATAATCAATCATATATATATATTATATATATATTATACTAAATACAAATTGTATTATATAATATTTATACTTCCTATATATTTTTTGTAATTTTATATAAAAAATACAATAATATATATATTTATATATTATATATATATATATAAGTATATATATATATAAATATATATATATATATATATATATATATATATTATATATATACATATAATATATATACGTATATATAATTATATTAACTGTACTATCAATATATATATATATTATATATATTATATATTATATATATATTAATATATATTATATATAGTATCAATTATATATTATAGTATTATATATATAATAATATATATAATTATATCTATATAACCGTATATATATAAGAGAATGTAAATATTGATACTGTATATTATATATATATACTATAATATATAAATAGTATATATATATATATATTATATATATATATATATATCTTATATATGTATATTATATATATATATTATATATTTATATATATATATAGGCTATATATTCAAATGTTATAGCTCGGTAGCTATATATATACTATATATATATATACTATATATACTATAGTAAAATATATAAATAGTTATATATATACCTATAAATAGTAAGATATACTCTATTTCATACATACCATAAGTAAAATATATATATGGGTATAATATAAATATAAGAGCGGTATTATATATATAGTGAGTGGGTGTATATATATATTGTATATCATATATATTTATTATATATACATATTAAGTAATATATTTATATAAAAATAGTGGGTCACTTTTTAGAGTTCCTCTCATTTATGGTAATAGGATTGTAGGTGTCTTGAGAATCAGTTAATATCGGCTCTCTCTCTCTCTCTCTCTCTCTCTCTCTCTCTCTCTCTCTCCTCTCTCTCTCTCTCTCTCTAATCTCTCTCTCTCTAATTCTATCTAATCTATCTATCTATCTATCTATCTATCATACTCACTGATGCACCAACAGTCGATAATATCAATCACTCTTACGTTACTACATCTCACCTGTAGATTACGATCTAAGCTCCGTGTCATCTCTCGTCCTACAGCGTAATCTTCAAACCTACTCTGCATGGTCGGCGCATCCACGTAACCCAGCCATCACAGAATGTCTGCGACGCTACGCGTCCCGTGCTAGCTCTCTCGTCTCATCTCTCTCTCTCTCCTCTCGTTCTACTGCTTTTACTTCTCTCTCTCTTTTCCTAAAGGGAGGTGCTAATATCAAATACAGCTAACCAATATCGCATCGAAGAATAAGACAACGAATCAACCTATCACTTTGCTGTCCTTCTAAAAACCTTATTTGTTGCATTACAAGTGTTCCTCTCTCGACTCCAATTCTAATCTCTTGTCTTTTCCCTCACTATCTTTAGAAATTAACTCAGTCCCTGCATTCTCATACATTGACAATATATATAAGATTACAATATATATATATATATATATATATAATATATATATTATATACTTTATAATATATAATTACTATACATATATATATAATATATATCTATATATATACTACTAACGTATCTTTATTTACATACCATATAGTACTATATATACTAATCCTGGTGATAATATAACATACTATTATCCGCTTTATAAGTGACATCTTATATCGCACTATCATAATAGCACTTATAATCTACATATTACATCACTAAACTATTCATTGAAATAACAATACACATTATACTTACTATACTATAAGCTTATCATCAATAATTATACACTTACCCACGCACTCTATATCCATTAAGACCATATTATTATATTAAATCAACTTAAAATTGACACACCATATAACACCTATAACACACACAACTATACTAACACAACACTATTAACAAACCAGTTCAACACACATCACAACATAAAGAATACTCAATTTTTACTTAAATACCACTATAACACTATATAACCGATACACTCGATAATATTATATTTGTGTTGACCACTCTATTTAAAGTCCCACGTCCGCCTCCACGCGGACGGAATTGCGTTAGGCACGCGTCAGCGATGGGTTTTACTTCTTTTTGTTTTTATGTGTTTCTCTTGTCAACTTTATTGATATTGCTACTCTTAAGCCTTAATATTAATGCCTTCAGCCTAATTTTTGTGCTCCTTTCAACTTGAAAATAAGAGTCTATCTATGTAATGAACTACATCTATAAATTGACTCAGTCATCTTCTAGTGACATATATACATTATATATTATTTTTTGATTGATAATTTCAATTTTCATGTGTATAGAATAAGCATATCTATTATAAATGATCATTAGCTTATCATATCTCTCCTTCTTTTATTTTTGTCCTACTACCCCTGCCCGTGGTGGGCCCTCCAGGCATCTCGGGTAAGATACGTTAATGATAGTTTAATATTAATTTCCCCCTAATAATTTCATATAAGTACTACACACTCACTGGGCGTGAGCATGCTCAAGTTTGAATAAATAGCCTCCCCTTCCCCGCATAAGGATTGACGCCCGCACCTCGCAGTCGTTTATGCTGACCTCGTATCTCACGCGTTCCCGCCTCTCCTCCGCGCTATAAGATAGCAGCTCCACTCATATATATAGTTGCGTAGCAATATTTACTTTTCCAGTATATACGTTTACCCGCCTCGTATAATATCACGGCGAATATGTCTATCTTGACCTTACTTACTCAGTTGCCCGCTCTCCATAAAGATATGTGCCCCGAAGCAAGACGGACCAGAGATCCATCGAGAGGGATTCCTGAAGAGAGGATCTGTGGCGTAATATGTGATTTTCTCTACCTGTGCAGACGTGTAACATGGGATTAAAATGTTTGCTCAGCCTGGGGGCTGATTTTTTGGATGCTTTTAGTCTACTGTAAATTGTAAGATGTTGGTAGTGTGACATTTGTCAAGAGAAGAGTGATGAAAGTTCATGGCTACTCGTTGAAATTGAAGTTTTGAATTCCTTGTTCTATAGATTTCCCAGCGTGTGACTTGCCAGTTCTTTTTCTTTTCTTCTCTCAATTTTGTGTTTTATTATAATTGAATTGTAATATATTCGGAGTTTGCTCCAGAGGATAACATTAAATCAGTTTCTCCACATATAGTTATTAACCTTTATTAGTTGGGGGGTTTGTTCGCGTATACTTGTCTTCTCATAATAGAAGGTTGAAACCAGATATACTAGATGTAGGTACATTCTAATTTATTTTAATTTCATACTTAAACATTGATTTATAATATATTATAATATAATAATAACTCTAATCCCAAAATATTAAGTATATTTATTTTATGAATTATATATAGATATACTTATATATATATAGTACTCTATTTTTCTTATTTAAATGAATGTCTGATAGTATTTATAATATTCCAATTTCAACTACTTTCGAACATGCGACTTTCAAACCCAACTTCAATTCCAACTGCCTCATACTATCTCACATATCTATACTATGTATAAGCAAAAAAATCAAATAAAAAAATATATTTCTTGTCTACTATTAACCTATGTGCCACATTTTTCTATTTACTTATTTATTTTACTCGTTATATTTCCTAAAACTTTTTTTATAAATTATATTATAAATTATTTTATAAAATAAATTTGTATAATTTAAGAATATTGGTAAGAGTGGTACATATTACCTTCTACATGCATAATCTTTTCTTTTTTATTAATATTCAACACTCTTATAAAAAGCCTAGCATAATTAATTTTATTTTTATATGTATCCGATCTGTTTACAGATTTTGCATTTTGCTTTTTAATATTTATATATATAATATTATTATATATATATATATAAAAACTATAAAATATAAAGTCATATTACTTTAAAGATACTATATATAAGTAATTAACATTAAGCAGATTCATCATTAAAAGTATATATATACTATATATAGAGTAAATTTCAGATGTATGTAAAGCGGACGATGGCAGAAGAGTGAGAGGAGGATGAGGATTACACATCCAGCATTCATAACCTAACGGTCGGAGTGGATTAGTCTATGCTTTTGTTTACTTGCTTACTAGCTTTAAACACATGTTTTTACTGCCTTTAACTCACATAGACCGTTGTATTGCATTTTAGTTAATTAAATTTCACTCAACAAGGTCATGAAATTCTTATCAAATCAATTGATATAATTTTAATGTATCTAAATATGGTAACCAATTTTCTCTAAAGTAATTAATACACAGAATCTATAGTGTGTAGAGTACATAAATATTTGCTCCCAACTTATGTCAATAGGTATTATTAGAAATCATTTATGTTCATTTGCCTAAAATACATTGTAAACTTTCGATAAGGCTTGGAACATACCTTTAATTTCTTATTTTATTTCTTATATCTTGTGGTGTGTGTGTGAAGTTTTCAGACAATATATATTTAGCTATTGTTTATTCTTATAACTGCTATTATATTAATCTATATATTATTTAGTATATTTTAATTATATCTATTATAATTATGTTTATTATTAATACCCTCCTTAGCTTTTAACTATCGATAGTTTTATTAACCTTAATGTATCTCTCTACTCTATTTATATATCATAGTGTTTTTAACTGTATATAATACTTCCTTATTAACTTTTACATATAGATGTTAACTATAGTCACTCTTTAACTATATATACTATTAATTAAATTATCATATTACAACCTTACTTATAAAGCTAAGTAAACAGTTTACAATATACAATAAGATATAGTAGTAGAGGTTACACCAAGTCCGGGGTGGACAGATTTGTAGTCTCGAATCTTGATTTTCAGCCAAAGACGGTTATAAAACGGTTTAGGTCATATATATTTTTTGAATCTGCACAGGGTTTCATTGGCGTTGTTCTTCTGGAGGTAATCATTATCTATCATCCCCAGATTCTCACGTACTTTATCCTGGCCTTGTATTTTATGTATGGGAATATCACCCCAGACGGCCGGATCAGATCCGAAGGGTTGAGCCCCCTCTTTTTTTCAGATACGTTAGTAATTATTTTAAGTTTATGTATGTGTATTTTAGTGTTGTTCTTTCATGGGCCTTTTTTTAAAGGCACCAACCTTGTTGTTATACGAAGGTCCGCCATTTTTTTTTATAAATCGTCTTGTTAATCTTCGTCATAATTTTCGAATCGTCGCCGACTGAGCCGTTTTTCGGCAACCGAGAGAATCTCAGGGAGCGCGCTAGATCGTGGGCCTCGAGCAATGTTCTAGAGTTCGACGGATCTAACTTATCGGGACGCCTTCGGCAGTCCGCGCCGGGTTCATACCCCGCACTCAACCGCGCCCTCAATCATCTTTCGCTTTTGTTTTTTCGTTTTATTTTTTTTTCTTTCTTATATAAAACTACTTTCATGTTTTATGACTGTGCTCTCTTATAAGTTCGTAATTATTTACGACTCGTGATCCCTTCGATCGTTATCAAACAATGAGTTCTTATGTCTGAAATAACTCCAATATTTCTTTAATTGGCTATATGCTCCATTCCAAATGGCTTATTAACCTGCAATTTAATAATTCTTCATGCTTATTTACTATTGAGTTTTTTATAATTGAAAACCCCTAATTCCAGATCAATATCCGAACTGCAATTTTCCTATACTTATGAAATATTTCAAGATCATTAATTCTTTATATTTATATTAACATTATATATGTTTTTTTTTATATAATTTTGTAGTTTATTATCAATAACGTTATTTATATTTTGTATATAATTATTTATTTAATTTATTTTTAATATTATTATATTATTTTTATTAATTTATCCAAATAAATTTATTAATATTTATTATTATATTTTATATTATTTATACGTCTTAGTGTTAATTTATTTACATTCCATACTATAAATTTTTCAATGATTACAATTAAGAATTAGCTCCGTATTGAAATTATAATTTAGTAACACAACATCACACATACACTACACACAACACACACACACACACACACTCTCACACACACACACACAGCGACTCTTGTATACACACATTCACGGTGTGAATAAATCTATACATTATACCAATAGACACTGTACAATTCTCCGAACATAATACACCTCTACACACAGATTACTTACACACGCAGATTTAAACATATTGGCATGACCATACAGATTAAACCTGTAGTAAGTAGTGTTAAGAGTTACTTACACCTTTACCCATCAAACTGGTTTTAATGAAAGTTTTGTTAATATGAACACATCAGGAGATTACTTTACACACACAGATTTACTTACACTCACACACAGAATTAACATATACATAGCACACACACACACGCAATCTCGTCTCACGTACAAAAACAGCAAAGCCGACAAGTAAAAATGTTGTTTTAAAGGTACTAATAATTTATTAAAACTATTTTTCTTGAAGACAATTTTGACATTGACGTTGCTGTGTTTTGTTTTAATCTCTTTTGAAATATTTTACAATCCGACATAAATAAATTTATTTTCAAAGTTTTCTTTAATATTTTACTTTCACCGAATTCTCCTTATTTAATTAATTCAATTTCTTCTTATCTTGAATTAGAATGCTCTAAAGAAGGGAATTTACTTTTATTTTTGTTATAACTTTGTATGTCTTTTGTTAAATTCGAAGATGACATTTGTAAATTTAACAAGTTCAGGTTTTCAATTTATAATTCTTATTAGCTTTTTTACTTAATAAATTTTATGAAAATTTTTATTTTTATAAAAAATATAATATACATATTAATATAATATTTTACGTAACCTTTAATAATAATAAAGTCAAATTAATAAATACTAGCATATGGTTTAATTGCCCTAGTATTAATACCCCTCTACACTACTCAAGCTAAGCTCTAACGTTTATTGTCTATTTGTTACTTAACTAGCGCTTTATACAATATACATAATTCGATAATTACCCATATATGCTAAATATATATACAGTATAAAAATAAAACAAAATTAATAGTTTTTCCTTCTCATTACATAACATAACATATAAGTATATATATATTTTATACTTTTGTTTGATTTTTCTAAGTTCCTCTTGAATTTTTTTTAAAAATAAATATTTTAAAACAATTCCACTTTTAAACATTTATCTATTATTTCATAGACAAAAGTTGAAGCAATATTTTTCGTATAACCTCCTTTCCTTAGTAAATTAATGAAGGACAATTCTGAAAAAATGAATCAATTTATTATTATATCTAGTCAATAAAATTTAAAATCACAGTCTACGATGCCCGAAAACACAAACAACCCGCACTCATTTGCTTCTAGAATCAACAAGCTATACAGAATATAAAATGTAAATGTATTATTAGAAATTATGTTTAATTTTGTAGCATTGACTCTAAACTATATATATATATACTTAATGTTGAAATAACTACTTAGAAAGGTCTAAAAAATTTAGGATAATCCTTTTTTTGTTACTATTATACCCCGTATAGGTGCGATTATAGGGACCTAATTCCCTACGCGTTCAAAATAATTATCTTAAGAAATTTTGAAAAACGTGTAATCACTTATTTTATCTTATCTTAGGTATTTTAAAGATAAATGTTATATTAAATAAATACGTTAGGTACCTATAAATTTTATATGTATAGTGATATTATATTTATAAAATTTAGATGAAATAAACACTTTTTGTATATATATATATATAGTAATCTCCTAGTAGTGTTATTTCAATATCTTCGCTCGATGTAAGGTCACGTCCTAAATTATCCTAGGTGCAAAAGGTTATAATTTCCAGTCCAAGACCACGAGAAATAGTTAATTTTCATATTTTCGCTATATTGTAATTTATGAAATATAAATATTCAACACCATCTGAAAATAGCTTATGTTCTTGGATATCACTCTCGACGGGTTGAAACCCAGAATTACGCTAATATAATAACTATGATAAGAAGGTAAAAAATGTTTAACTTATTCTTTTATGTGATTGGACGTGATAGGTCAATCCTATTACTCTATATTGTAACCTCTCGTATGATATATTTGATAGTACCGGTCAGGATTAATTATTTTTATCGTCTTATTCTGAAAAGATTAGGATTAAACTCATATAATGTGTTTTTTCATATAATATTATTTATACTTGAACTACTGGGGTGTTTATCGTTCATTAAATCCTAACATACATTGATAAAAATTTAATTTATTTTTAAGAATAGTTAAAAATAAGGGATAAATAAAAAAACTTTTTTTTATACTAATTTAGTTTTAGAAATTTTATAATAAATTTCATAACTAAGTAGTCTAGTATACAAGCAATAACATTTATACTCAGTTTGTAAAAAATGACTATCGATAAAGCTCTTAAAAACACTTATAGGAAACATTAATACTAAACTAATAGATTCACACAAAACCAAAATCATCCTCATATATTAGTAATAACTCGTACATGGATATAAGTCATGGCATACTCATACAAAAGAAAGATGATATAAGTGATACCTATATATTCAACATTTAATTGCTACCTGGCTATTCTATCAGATATATGAAATGTCATTTTTATATGTTAATTTTGAATAACTTACAATTTATAATCTTTATACAGTACCAAAAAAGGCCAAATACTACTTCTAATATTATATATAATATATATATATATATATATTAGTATGATATATTAAACGAGAATACATAAATTAATATTAAAATAGTCAATTAATATTAGATATTAATTAATAGATATATATTTATATAATGTAGATTTAGAATATGTTCTATAATGATATAAATAAAGATTAATAATAATATATATACTCAAGTAATATTTTAAATATAAAAGTTTGGTATATTTTTGTGTATAAATTGATTTATTTAATATAATATATATAAGGTCTACTAATTATAAAAGCGTATAATAACTTCCAAAGTAGGATATATTATTATATATATAACCTTCATTCTCACATATACATTTTTTTATCAATGTTATTTAACCATTTCTAGTAATCATATTTTAAAATATAATTCTTCTAAATATTGGCATGATTTTATATTCAACAGAAAATATTTTTAAATATATTAATATTCTCGATGATTATATTAAGTTTCGTTTATCTCTCAGTAATAACCTCATTCAGTTATAAATCATACTAGTATAAAAAAGTTACATCCTGCTTACAGATAACATAGATATTATAATTATTAATATTTCTGTGCTGTCTACTATACTGCCATAAGAATTACTTTCATTGCCATATTGTTTTCAATCAAGGTATAGAAAGATTATTGAATTTCTGATGTTACAGGCGTCTAAATTTAGGTATTTACACTACTTAAGAGTGTAAAAGCAATCCAATTCTCTCATTTCCTCTCTCTTTTGTGTTATATGTATGTGTTTCTCTCTCTCTCTTTCGATTTATTAAATATTTATTTCTATCTTTTGTATTCATCTCAGAGTTTATTTCCTTAAAATGAGTCGGAGTATTTATAAACACGTGAATCTGATAAAGTGAAACATAACTCCTTGTGATAACCTTATACACACGTGTACTTGAGCCCAATAACCGAGTTGACGGGTTACTTAACGGCCTTCAGCCACTGTTTGAGCATATCAAATTTGAGAAAAAGATAATCTATTTATCCTATAAGTACAGATTCTTCAGCTGCTGTTTTGTTTTTTTTTATCAAATTTACACATCAACATATAATTAGTTCGGCAGCCTCTTTACGGCGTACCTCTAAACAAGTATATTGTCATCTGCGTTAGGCCTGAATGTAGAATCAGCACTCAAATGAATGATAGGTTTAAAGTTAGGCTGTTTCATTATTTTCTCCCATTTGAAAGACTTATTTAACTCTCTCCAAATGAATTTATGATTCTTGATGTTTATATATAATAATGCTAGAGTAAGTTGCTTATCGTCGGTTTCTTCGCACTGGCTAATAACCAGAGAGATTTGAAATGGTAACGTGTATTTTGTTTTTTAAAAGCTGAAAATGTGATTTTTAAATAAGTATTAATTCTGTATAAGCCTAACTACTTCAAGTTGTTGAGATTACATAATGACAATATAAGTATTATCATTCTGGAACTCATGAAAATACGCTTTATGGGTTATTAATAACATGGTGTGATTAAAGTAGGTAGGCCACACCTTTTGTAACGAAAAATAAAAATAACATATATTCATAAAATCCGTCTCTAGGTAGTTTTTTCTATTTTATATAAGTAATTAGATAAACCCTTATATAACTTCCTGCGGTATCTTTTGATTTATCATCACTGGACTAATGTCTATGTATTTGATACTGGCATATAATATACATAGTTAATATGTTGTTTCGAAAATATTACATGGTTGTCATCAATAACTATCGTCTCAGTGCTAAAGATAGTATTAGACACTTTTTTATTGACAAAATCAGGCAGGGACAGCCCTGAGAACTTTTTTTGAAAGTCCCTTGTTTGCGCAATTCACCAGGGAAGCTCCAATTTCGTCTCCCTTAACAGAGTCTTCTCAGAAATACAAACGAGAGCACTAATGTTTTTAAATCAGAAGTCATTTCGTGAATGTAAGCTATTTTGTGTGTGGATCTAAAACAACGACAATCCCTCATAAAATATAATATTTTCACTCCTCTATAATAATTACCACATATGATGATTAAACGTAGTCAGTTATATATTAATTCATATGGAAAAAATATATACATGAATATATATATCCCCTAAAATATAGCTGTAAATATAAGAAATATTTATATATGCTTCGATCCATAATAGATAATGCAATCATATCGAGTGATCATATATATAGAGAATTAAGGGTAATTACTCCGTGATCCAATCACTAAAGAAGGTTAAACATTTCCTATTCTTAATCGTGCTTAAAGGATCTTTACCGATCCAGCATGTTCAGTTTCTAAATTATAATATTTTTATTTTATATAAATCAATCTAGATTCTTGTCCATTACTGGAATGATACCTTTTTGCATATATATATATATATATACCTTATAAGAGTTTTTTCTTAGTAGAAATACGATTTTACATAAAATAGAGTATATTATTACAAGATTTTCTAAACCACTATCAAATATATTTTCTATACCTAAATTTAGGATGGGCATGCAGGTTTTTGTCATTCGATATTATACATTTTCAAATTACTCTCCGGTAGCGGAATAATCAGTATAATATAAGGTTAGTATGCATACTACTACATTTTTTAACTCATAGAAATATGGTTCAGTGGTTTATGAAAATATATATAATTTTTTTACCGGGATTTAAGGCTGCTAAATCGCCCAGGGTATATACAAAAAACGTATATATATCCTAAATTTATAAGATAACTCTAAAATTGATATAGTTATCATTCAATAACACATTTTTACTAGAGATAGTATTCAGCAAACTTAAACTATAGTTTATACGTATAATTCATTGTTAATAAGGTATATTAGCGTACGGAGTGAGTATGTGTGTAGCTTTTCTTCGTATTGATGGTATATATTATATATATAATTGTCTCATAATAATTTGTACATAGAATAATAATTGAATTAAGCAATACATATAATAATGAAGATGAAGGAAATTGTCCCGATTTTTCGTCTCGAAGGAAATTTATTTTTAAGAGTAAATCACCATATAGAAAAAATATAAACTTTATTTCAAGTGCTCCAAAATTGCGCATCACATTCGACATGAGATAGAGTGACTCCAATAATTAAATGTAAATAAACAATATGGAATTCATATCACCATTTAAAAAAAACTTAATAATAAAATTAATTATGTTCTTTCTATATATAAAAAAAACTAAAATTATATTACAAATGTTTATATATATAGTTACATAAATATAGTTAACCATATTTTTGCTTATACTTTTTATATTATATATATATATTATTTATTACATGTAAGCGTTAAAGATGTTATTAGCATTTAAAGCAATGTATTATAAGTTTAATATAAGAACTTAAAACGTGGTATCTAAGTAGCTTTATATAGGTTTTATAGTATAGAGAGAGTTAGTATATGAGTGCTAGTATATAGTATATATATATATACAGCACAAAGATAAATAGGAACCTTTGACATGTACCTAGTATATTATATCATTCAGGGATCTTGCCTTACTTAAGGTTATCGTGAGTACAAAAAATAATACTAATAGTTGTTTCAAATAGAGAGATTTCTATAAAAAGATAAAATAAGATAGATGATACTTATGTTTCTAATTTTAGATACGTTTTCATTATCTTGTTATAAACTTAAGAACACATAAAATTAAGATTCAGTGAGATAATTTTTATAAGACCCTCAAACATAAAAAAGTGGATTATAAACACTAAGAGTCTTTAATAATAAGAATTCTTTGTTCAAAGGTTATAATGTGATACCGTTATAGGATTTGAAATAGTTATAGGGAATGTGTTTATTTAAGAAACTTTTGTATTTTAGTTAAATAATTTTAATAGTCCGGATAATTAATTTAAAGGTGTTTAAAATAGATTAATTCAAAATAATAATATATTATAAAATCAGACGTATGGTTTAATTCTATTCAAGTAAAGTTTTTAAATTAAAAATTATTATACTTATCACATGTGCGAGTGTATATGTGATATGTGATGGTCGTATAGGTGTGTGGTGATTTGTAGTGTGTGTTAGTAGTTATATGTGATATTATATATATATATATATATATATATTATATATATATTAGTTATATATTGTAGTGATGTTAGTGTATCTTATTTATCTTTATATGTTAAGTAAAATTCTGAGTTGTTGTTATAGTGTAAATAAATAGTATAAATTCTAGTGTGATGTAAGTAATTAAATAATCTATGTTATAGTGTTATGTAGTATAGTAGTAATTGTATAATAAATAAATATACTTAGTGGTGTAATGAAGCATGTAAATCTATATGTGAGTGGAAATATATTATACTAAATATATATATATTTTTTAACATACCTATAACACTCTGGAATCAGTTGATTGATTTCGAACCACTATGTATAATTTTAAAAATAGTGAAAGTAATGTATATAAAAAGAGGAGTTACACAATCTTCGTTACTCTATCATTTCTACAGAAACTGTTGCTGATAAAGATATTACTACTGTAGTTCCAGATATTTTAGCCACAGAGTAATTAAATGAGAAAAAGGTATCATTGACTTGGAACAACTATTTATTGACAAGGAAACTCCTGCAATTGTTTTAAATAACTTGTAGACGACTAATAGGAAGAGAAGCTATATAGAAATATTTAAGGTCTAAATAGAAATCATATTTACTTCTTTGCTTAGTAGAATAGATTCTGGATGGTAGAGAGTTGCTCGTGACAATAAAATTTGACGAGCCTTTTCAAAATTTCTTCTCCCTTCTACTTCCCACTGGGCCCAAGAAATCCAAACATTTACATCATTTCCATGAAATCGTACTTTTTCTGCATAAATTTATTTATTTTTAAATATCAAACATTTTAATATAATAAATTAAATAAAACTGATGCTAGGATAGACCACAGACAAGGGTGAAAAGCTCCTGGAGAATTAATCAATATAAAAGAAAAAATATATAAGAAATTTGGCACCTTTTCAAAATTTTTTTTTCGCCTTATTTTGTTGTGAATATTATATAATTTCATAATATCTATTTAATCTTAATATATCGAGGATTCTCAATTAAATTACCTTTAAAATGAAAAAGCCGCATGAAAGCTATTTATCCCAAAAAAGATCTGTTACGAGTAATTATTAAATGGAAAATCATTATTTTTATATCAAACCATAAAAATAAATTTTTCCAAATTATATTTTCTGACCCCTTCGAGAATTGCCCAAAAATGAGAAGAAATCATTTTTTACATTTCATTATTATTATTTTTTTCCATTTTAATTTATATTAATTTTATAAAATCATTTTAAAATCTCATATTATTTTTTAATTAAAAGTATGCATTTATTTTTTTATTAATTATTCATATTTAGTTATTAAATTACAGATAATTTTTTTGTATTCTAGAGAATGAAAAAAAACTATTATTATACAGCGAAAACCCAGCTTGTTCTCCAAATTGACAGATAAAACTGTTCATCACTTTATTAATTAAATTATAATTATTAAATTTATTTTTATATTAATTAGTTATTATTTATAATATTTATAATTAATTTATTATTTTTAATTATTTATATTATATTTTATTTTTAATAATTAAATATCTTAAATATTTATATAATAAAATTATAAATAAGCTTTATAAATTAATAATATTTATTATAGTTGGAATATTATTATTTGATATAGATATGTATATTAATATATTTATATAATAATTATATTTATTAAATTTATTATGTATTATTTATAATTATTATTATAATTATATATTAATAATATTTTATATGTTTATATTAAAGTATAATATTATTAATAATAAATATTAATTATATAATGTAAATATATGTATTATTTTATGTATATATATCATTAATTAAAAACAATACCCATATTGTGAAATACTAATTGCGTATGATTTTATTTTTTTCAATAAATCGAATATTATTTCATATAACATAATTATTATATTATTATTCTTGATTATATATTTGATTATATTTATTAAAACCATTAATTATTATTATGGCTATTTATCATTTATGATTTCAGAATTTTTACAGCTTTCACTATTTTGGTTATTAGTTAACTAAGTTTTGTATATTTATTATTATTATATTATTTATATTATTAGTTATTATTATTATATTAATTATCTTATTCAGTAACATTAGTTATCCTCCACCTTTTTATTATCATATTCATTTTTATCTCAAAACGCAAAACTGCAACCTCTTCTAAAATCATGATTTTGATCATATCAATTTACATTATCTATATTCCAGACCTATGCTAGATTCTAATCTGTTCGCAAAATGGCCTTTCTCAATAGAAAATTTATTTGCTTCAGCAATTTGATGTAAGAACTCCATATGGATAATGCTGATTAATATTATAGTAGGTCATATTTAATGCAGCAAGGCCGCTGTTGAAAAAAATTTAGTACTTAGCTAAATTTGCAGAATTCCCTGTAGTACTTTGTGGGGGCTAGCAGTTATTTTAGGATATTAACAGTATTTATTTATTCCAATTAATACGTTTGAAAGTTTTAATTAGTCCTAGTTGCGAGGATTTCTTTGCTTTTGTTAGTCGATTATAGCTTAGTTGACCAATCGAATATATACAGAAGAAGTAGAAATGATTAATATGACTTTTTGTTTTGTTTTTAAATCGTAGGTTTACTACACCCACGTTCAAGTTCAATCTTGTCCATCTTCGGTCATGAATATCTTTAATTAACTTTCTCTCCTTTCTGCACTCCGACGTTCACCACTGCCTTGTCAACAATATCCCCCAAGAAGCACAAATTCTCATGCAATATATGTTTGTACAACTAAATTTTTCTATATTATATATATAATAGGTATTTTTATATTTTATAACATAAGTATATAACCAAGAACTAATATCTTTACCTGATTATATATATATTATAATTGTTCTACACACGAATATAAAAAAAATATTTAGATATATTATATTAATATTTATATATTCTGGAAACTCAGCCTTATATAAGCTCTTGGAAGTGATTGCTATATATAGGGAGAGAAAAGAGAGCCCTATATATTAATATTATATATATATATAATTATATTAAAAATTGATATTATATATATAATATAATAATTATAATTTTGAAAGGAAGAGATAAATTTGAAAAGAAATAATAAAATTAGTAAACAATTCAACAAAGAACTATTGAATTAACGAGACCCCGACAATAATCAAGTAGAATAAATAATTAAGTGATAATATGTAAACTTCTCAATTCTATTCAAATATTAGGAAATATAATATTGATTATATGTCTAAAATTAATAATATTAATAAAATTTTAATTATTAAACAAGATGACCCAAGATTTGTTGCCAGAAACAAATAACATAAAATATATAACCTATATATAATTATAACCTATATTTAGCAAAAACACTAAATGGATATGAGGAGTGAGAAAGAAGCATATATATATATATAATATTATATTATATTACCTATAGTATATATATTATCATATATATAATATAAATATATATTATATATATATAGAATGAATGAACCAATTGTTCATCTTTTGGTTATAGATTTCATTTTTACATGATCTACTTGGTGTAAAAACTATTAGTAAAAAAATAAACTTTATGTTTAAGTAAAAATATTGATTTCATCTTTAAATTATAAACCTTCCCTAAAAAAGGACGCTTTTTCGCTTATAGCTGCCAAAAGTCAAGCAAAATAATTCATTATATAAGGTTTCATATTACAATATAAAGTCTTGCAACCCTTTTCTCTTAGCCGATTCCCCTGTTACTTATACTCTTAATATATTTGCAAAGTCAATATATTTTCAAATCGACGGTCTCCTTTAATGAGATATTGATAAACCAATAAAAAATTTAAAAATATATTTTAATCAATATAAAAACATGTTGATACATACAAACATAAGATAAAATGAAAAAATCTAAGTTATACCGAAACTATAATTAACTAAAACAAATCATATCTAGTATAAGTTAATGAATATATATAAATACATAAATAGTTATATTATTATATATATATATATATAAATTTAATATATATATAAATATATATACTAATATTATTATATATAATATATTTATATAATATATTATATATATATATATAATATATATATGATATATAAATATATATATAATATTATATATATAATATTTATAATAATATATAAATATATTATATTATATATAATATATATATATATATATATATATAATAATATATTATTTTTATATATACTATATAATTAATTAGTATATATATAAATAATTATATATAATAGATATAATAATATAAATATATATATATAGTACTATTATATATATCTACTATATAATAAATATAATATAATATAACTATATATATATATTTATAAATATATATATAATATATATATATATTATTATATACTATAATATTATAATATATGATATATAATAATTATATATTATATTTATATATAAATATATATATACTACATACTATATATAATTATAATATATTAATATATCATTAATATTACTAATAATATATATATATATATATATATATAATATAATATATTAGATATATATATAAATATAACTACTATAATATTAAACATTAATAAATAAATTATTATATTTTTTATATTGAAATAATTTTTAAAAATAAAATTTGAAAATACACCACTGTTTTAATACTATATAAAATTATATATATATAGTATATGTATTATATATACTATATATTATATTATATATTTAATATATATATTATAATATATTATATTGTATATAATGCTACTAATTTAGCCAAAATGAAATCCAAGATCCAATGTAATCAATAAAAAATCTGGAGTTCAAAATCCAATCTTCCAATTCAAAATTTTTCAAATTTCAAAACCAGATGCACTGAATCTTTTTTTTGTTATTTATTTTTAAATAATCACCACCATCAGCGTCACCCATGTGATAAATACTTGCCCAAAAAAAAAGATGAAATAAAGAATATATATTTAAAAATTGAAAAAATAAATTAAAAAATATTCCCCTGATAAAAAAATATTGAAGTATAGAAAATGAACAAATAATATAGAAAATAATACTAATATTTAATAATGATAAAAAGTTAATAAAATAAATAACTAAATAACTTAATAGAAATAAAAAAAAATACAATTATTCTTATTATAAATTAAATATAATATTAATAAATAATAGCAATAATAATATATAATATCTAAATTCAAAAACCAATATATTTTACACATTAATATTAGAAAAAGAAAATATATAATTATAAATATAAGATTATAATAATAGACTGAAAGTAAAGTTATAAAAAAAATAAATGACTATTATAATAATAATTTAATCATATCAATTCAATAATAATATAATTAATAATTATGATAATATGTTTATAATTAATGGAATTAATAAATTGGGTAGTCATGAAATATGAAGACACTAATGCAGATAACTTAGATCAATGTATGTTCCTAACTGTTAAAGTGTGGATTAAAGAAGTTCCTGAAATTAATAATATTGTATGCCTAATGATAGAAATTACATTAAAAAAAAAAAAAAAAAAAAAAAAAAAAAAAAAAAAAAAAAAAAAAAACCGAAAAAATCAACGATGGATAAACAATTTAAAGCAAATATGTATTTTATAGATATATGATTTAATTTCATTGTATTTATCTTCTTATGTTGTAGCCTCAAAAAAAAATTATATATATAATATTGATAATTTTAACAAACTAAACATAAATAATAATAAAATTATTTTGATGATTCATTAATAACAATAATATTAATAGAAATATATTTAAAAGTATATAGAATAAATAATAATAAATAAAGAAATATTAAATAATAATAATAATAAGTTAAAGTAATAATAATAAATAAAAAGGATATACTGCATAGGAATAATGGCAAATCAAAATAATAATGTCAATTACTAACCAACTGAATTATAAATAAATGATCATTTTCATGCTACAAAGTTACAAGATAGAAATAAATCATATAACTTAGAGAAATTGCCCTTTAGAACTTGTATAGAAAATATAAAGCAGCATTGTATGTATAAATAGATAAATAAAATTTCTTACACTTAAATTTTTCCTATAGAACATTCGACAAAGGTACGAGTCAAGATATATTGGAAAATGTATTGAAAAAAACTTACGTAAACATGGATAAAGTGATAATAGTGCCAATTATAAGATCTGCATTTAAAATCGAGTTACTAACAATTCGTAAATACTATATAGATATATAATATTATATATAAATTAATATATAATACATATAATATAATATATATATAATATAAATATTAATATATGATAGATATATATATACTTAATTTTAATTAATTACTAGTATCATTAAGTCATATTAAAATGTATTATATTATAATATATATCATTAATTTTATCTCTTCTTTTTTATTTATAAATCTGAACAACTTCCCTTAAATTGATATACATATATACATTATATATATTATATAAGATAACCGTATTAGTATGCTATCAACCGACCTTATTGGATCAACGGATTCATTTACAACAATAACCTACCTCGATATTTGAAAATAATATTGTATCTTAGCCAAAATCATATTATATATATAATATAATATTATATATAATTATTCTATAATAATAATAAAAAAGGGCAAGAGGAAGTCTCGTGAGACCTATAATATATATAATTGGATAATAATAAAAAATAATTAAAATATATAATTAACGATATAAATATACTGGTATATATATATATTATATATATATATATATATATATATATATTATTATATATATATTATATAATATAATAAATATATATAATATAATATAAATATATATATATATAATATATAATATATAAGATATAGATATATTAATATAAATATAATATAAGTAATAGTATTAATATAATATTAAAAAATTTAATAGAGATATATTTATAGATAATTAATAGAGAGTGAGAATTAGTATATAAGAAAAAAATATGGCGGTGCTTATATATTATGATATATAATAGAGAATAGAGAATTCTAGAATGAATAGAATAAGACTATATTAGCATGAATATGGAGAGAATAAGAGAATAGGATAAAAGAAACCAATAATTAATAGGGAATGATGATATATACGAGGAGTGGCACCGGAGCGCCGGGCTGGCCGAATGCCGCCGAACATAACGGTTGTTCGTTTCCCGAATCGTACCCATAAACACTAGACGTGCATCCGTAGACATCATGTCGTACAAAAGCCGAACCTGTCAATATGATATTAGAGTTTAATTACATGGCATATCCAAATAGTATTTAAAAAAAGCAATAATAAACAAAAGAATTAAATTAAAATACATAATGCATACCCTTTTAGATTACATTGATATTACTTTAGCACTCAATAAATACGGCCATGTGATGTAGTACAACCCAATAACAGCTATTCATATGGGAGGTTATGTCGATACCCTATGAAGTTATGCGTAATAAGCTGTAGTGAAACGTATAACTTCAGAGTGGTTTGTTTTGATTCAGAGCCATACATTTGGAACATGCCAGGTGCCAGTATACGCAGGACAAAAAGCGTTGACATGTTGGGGTGTACATTACACCAAAACGGAATGGCTCGCAGAGCTGCTGCAGAATAGGAACAACGTTATCCACATCGCGGACCGCGAGCCTCATTGTCCATAAGTTTACAGGACGGGTTTCAAGGTACAGGTCGATAGTTCAACCCCCTCATCACATACGGGAGGGGGGTAGTGTCCGTACATTCGACATCGAACTGGACGTTTCTGCTATACACCAGTGAAAATCCAACGTCCTCATTACGCAGGCTAGTTCGGGTGGCTTTGGGAATATCGAAGAAACCATACGACGGATTCGTGTTGCATTCAACATGTATCCATATAGGCCATACAATGGGCCATGGTTTGCATCGTGGAGACCAAAAAGGGCTGTCTGGGATTCCTAGCTGTCATTTGATTGGCCTTCTAATGGTCTTGTTACCGGGACTTATTGGAAATAATTTATGAGACCGATTGATCTCGTTTACCAATAACGGTATGTATAGACAAGTGGAACTTCGACATTCGGCGGAAACAAAATCCCGTCTAACATCACTGCCATCACAGGTTCATACTCAGTCAAACGTTTGTGTGGTATTCAATGTGGATTAATCGGGCTTTAGATTCTTCGAGGAAATTTGACAGGAGCGTTCCTCATTTCCTGCAGCCGTCCTTGTTTGACCTCGCTGAGTGATTATACCTTTAGAGAACAAACGAGAATATCATTACTAACTGATGGGTGCCCAGCACAATGCAGCTATATTGACGACCTACCTCGACAAAACCTTTCGGGAAGAATGGATCGAGACAGATCTGGTCCACTTCGGGTCGATGGCACTGGAGTTCACCCGACTTGAACACCACCTGACCACTTTGGTGGGGGTCATCCTCAAACATACCGTTGTCAGCTGGGTTTAATGACCCAGTAACTTCGCCCGATGATCTTCCTCGCCGTCAAATAACCAACGCTGTAGGGGAATCAACCCGGCGTCACTGGCATTGGCATGCCAATGAAACCTGGCGCACGAGGGCCGAGGCATGTATTCGCGTGGATGGGAGCGTCTTCGAACAACATTTGTAAATACCTGTTATGTACAGTTGAATACGACGCTCGAACATTCTTCTCCTTCTGCCATGCTACCACCAGAGTTGTGGTGTAAAAGATTCCAAAAGGTGTAAATTTTGTTATGATCATTAACAACGTTATTACACTTGTATTCGTATCTATGAGCTGTCTTGAATACCATGTTTTCTTCAACCTTTTTCACATTCCCGTTTAAAACTATTGTTGGCGGTAACTACCTGACCGTTAAATGAGGACCACGTTACATCGCGTGGAAGACCCGAAGACCCTGTATTCAAAAAAAATCCGGACGAAGGACGAGCTGAAAGAAGCGCACAAGCTCATTTTGTTATAAAATGTGCATTTCACAGAATTGCAAGTAAAAAGAAAAAATAGATGTATAATTATGTCGACCTATATACGGACATTCGCATGTTTTCGTGCGCGGTTTTACGTATTACGTGAGCGCATGCACCAGGTAACATGTATCACCATCCTCCTTAATGAATTAATTATCATATTTTCTAATTTTCCTAACAACATTTTCGCAATAACATTAAAACACATTCTCAGAGAATAAATTGAGGGAGAAAAACGAGTACTCACAGAAATAAAGGTGAACAACAGACACATGTAAACATAAAAACTCAGGTGAGCACCCTGAAGAGGTTGGATAAGGATAAGAATTATAAGTATGTATATGACAAATACTATAATAAAACTTATATAATATAAGAATTAAGATGTTATCAAAAAGAACAAAAATATATAGTAAGTAAGTAATGGAATTGAAGTCTCTACGAGTAGATACAATCCTAAATACCATATAGTTTATCCTAGCCTATACTATATATACCGAGTAGGTAAACGGCAATAGCCAGGACCTCACACATATTTCTGAAAGATTCAGTCAAATTCTCAATAACCGGTTTATATATACAGATCTTGCCGCACTCATCCCGATCTGGATATCCGCCGGAATATCGGTGAATACCGGTTTATTAAAACTTTCAGCCGTAATAATCCACGGGTAGTACCGGCTTTATCCGGCTTCAATTCATGTATACCGCCCATCCCTAACAATATCAAAAAGATACTGTAGTAATAAATGTTGTAATATATACTATTCAATTTATATTGATATGTTTTTAATTATATCAGTACTAAATGTATAATATAAAGTGATTACTTATATATATTATATGTGGGTTAAAACATAAATAGTAGTAAACCAATCTAATAAAAGTCATTTATTGTAGAAGGTTAACGCTCTAAAATAACTCTACCGCTTAACAAAATAGCACTAGTTAAATGATGATAGATGAATTCATTAAGGCCTCTAAAAATGTATTAGCTCAATGGCAGTGTATATATATATTATAATTACTAATAAAGAGGTATAAAATAATATTATTTATATCAAATATTCTAGTATATAATTATAATTATATATTATAATAGTATATATATACTATATAGTATTATTAATCATTATATATATATAATTATATTATATAAAGAATCAAAAACATAATATATTATATAGTAATATAATATAATGGGATAGTTATATTCTGACCATAAAGATTATTAGTAATAACTAGAAAATAAATATCTAAAATTTTAAACAAATAAAAGTTTTTAGACATTCAGCATGTTAGCTTATTTGTTTTTGTAACAAAGTTTATTTATCAAATGAAGATATGAAACCTTAAAATCTATTGAAAACTTAAAAAGAAAGCATGAAGATAATTTAAAAATCTGATTTAATTAACTTTTATGAAAGTAAAATTAGGAGGAGAATAATGAATAGTTAATACTTTTATTACTATAGCTTTTAGTTCTTGTTATATAATTGAGAATATATAGGCAGGGAATCGTAAACGGTAGTAAAAATCTGCGATATAGCGGTTGTTATATAATTACCATAGTAATAACATTGGAAGACTGTATGTGATTTCTTCACTGATTGATTGATTTTAAACATTCAAATGTCATTGTTGATTATTATTTCTCGAAAAGGTATATGTTTCATTCTCTAATTATTACTCCTTTAAATACTTTTCTACATATATATTTTATGATTTTATTTATACGAATAATGAATTTTGTTAAATTAAATATATTGTGATTTGAATTAAGTTTTCAATTTTATAATATTCATATATTTTGTTTATGATGCGACATAATATGTAATGGTTAAAAAGGTTCTATGACATAATATTTAGACGTTTCTATTAAATTTAATCAATTCGCATGGCAATTATGTTGCGTGTTTAAGGGCCAGTAGGAAATAGGTGCAGATATAAGGAAGTTCACTAATATGGACCGAAAAGATAAAAAGATGAATAGTTAAAACCTTCATTTTCTGATGAAATTAGTACTCAATTGTATTGAGGATCTATCTACGATTTTTACAGAACGATGATATAGACTGATGGTGAAGTAATAGATACGCTCTATTAGATAAGAGATAATTAAATTTTTTGAAACTTTATATGGTTTTTGCAAAATCCAGCGGATCTTGGCAAGTATACATGGTGAGTTAACTGGATCTCACTGGGAAGTCATAAACACACAATATCGTTGTGTGAAAAATTAAGAGAAAATTGTAAACTCTGGTGGTTGTAACAGGGTGAGCCAAATATGTTTGATCATAAGTTGTGGAGAAAATTTAATCACTTATAATAGAAATACACAAACGGCAGTAGACAATAAGTATATAAAGTTCATATCTCCCATATTGTATTCTTATTACCATAATTTCATAGAGGAGTTGATTTTGTAGGATTACTTTGAAAGGTTGTAACATTATAGGCATTTCCTGTTGTTTTTTGGGGAAGCAATAATAATTCCCAGAAGTATGAATCCGAAAAATGTGTCAAAAATCGAAAGAAATTTCTCATTGATTTGTGTGTGTGGATTAATGAAGTTGATTCAATAACAATAACTTTAACGAATATTATAAAATTTGTAGTTGCAAGTGCGGGATGTAAGCCATGATACATTATAGTATTCGGTCTAAGAGGGATTTTAGTGATGGAATATTCAAATCTAATAATTGAAGAGTGATATGCGGAAATAGTAAGAAGTGTAAATATATTTGATATGTATTACCTAAATTCATAGCCATGCTTTCTCAGCCTCAGTTGAAATTTTATGCGGAAAAAATCGAAGGTGAGTTGCTTCAAAGAACCCTATGATGGGAAAGTGGTTAAATAATGCTTCATTGTCACCACATAAGTAAGATTTTATGTTGTAATTTAACTCAACTGTAATATTGACTTGGTCGGAGAAAGTTTTAGAGAAACTTCCGAAGGCCATTACAAAATGCCAAGAGGTGTAAGATGAAAAAGGAATTTTGAGGATTTTAATTTATAGTTCAAGAACAATTAGGAACCCACCGGACGAACGGCCATCCGGCCATCCGGGCAAAAATCCAGGGAAAAACCGGGGGTTTTTCTAGCCAGGGGTTAGTTAAACTGTAAATGGTACACATAAATAATAGTAATGTTGTTAATTCTGAAAACAAGAAAAGTAAGAAAACTAATAATTTTACAGAAGAGTTAATTAAAGTTAGTGTATTAGACTAATTGATTGCGAAAATGCGAAATAAAGTACTATTATTATTGTAATTGTTTTTAGTGTTAATTTAAACGTTGATTCAAGTATTAAATTTCGAGGCAACATATAACTATTCCTCGAGAAATTTTATATTTCATAAAATATTCCTTGACCTCTCTCGCACTATACGCAAACGAATTCAGTGAAAATAGGAAATAAAAGCTATAATTGTTAAAACATTAATGTATTTAATTTATTTTCTAAAGTAAATACTTCATAGAAATCAAGAACGAACTCGGTTTCTGAAGAATTACTTTTCGAAAATATTATTCTTATTATAAAACTGTTTAACAAATCCATTAACAAAAGAGAAGTAAATAAACTAATGAGAGTAACTGATAAACCTCAGCATCTGCGAAAGAGATATTTATATTAGGAATATATATTAATTAATTTATTATAGCAGGTGAAGCTATATATATATATATTATAGAGTAATATATATATATATAACTATATGATATAATTATAATAATATATTTAATGTATGTTATGACTATTAATATAGATAGTTAGTACTTATATTAATTACCTTATAAAGAGGTAAGCCTTGGAATTTATCTTTTTAGATAATTATGTTTTTACTGTCACTTCATGTTTAATTACAAAAATGATCAAACAATTAAAAACAGTGTAGTATTAATAAGACACTTTTTATATAAATGATAAAGAAAGACTGAAAAGAATGTATATTTAAAGGAAATGCTAGATTTTTCATGTTCCCGACTATCGCTGAGGACTATTCAGAAGCTAAACGGGACTGGACCAGATAAATATACTTTCTTGGGATCGTTCATCCAGTTGTCTCAGTGTTAGTTTCATGTTGGTCTGACTATATTTTCTCTTTTAGCGGTATGGTTGAAAATAATGATTGATAGTTTTCAGACCGATAGTTCGATTTGAGCGATATAAAAAGCCTATTCTTAAAACTTCACCAGGGGGTGTTAATGATTGACTTAGTTGATTGGCGTGATTTAGAGAAATGGGGCAAAAGGATTCCCAATGGATTTTTAAATTAGAGAAGAGAATATAATAGAGATAGAAGATTAGATAATTTAGATCTATTTATTGTTTGATATATTATGAATAAGTCGTTGGCTGTAGTTAACGCCTTGAAATAATGTTAAAGCTGAATTTATGCTGTCCTTGTGCAGAGATTAATCATCAGTATGTTGATTTTTTCTTCTTTGCCAATCTAAGGGATTTCACCTAAATTATAATTTATATAGCAAGTATGCAGGGGGATGTAATATTAATATACAGCATTTGGTGGGATGATTTTCTTTTCGTATTGGGGTTTGAGAATGTTTTTCTTAGGTGATGTTATTTGATGGAAATGAGTCGGTAATATTTTTTTTTATACGAGGAGGGTAATATTTTGTTATTAACGAAATATAATGGATAATTGAGGAATTGGTTAAAAAGGAATATTAATTGATAAAGTAATGACTTATACTGATAATAGATATAGGGCTAGATTATCTACTTCAGAAGGTGTATGTTTTACCTCTTTTTTGACTTTTTGGGCTCTCGAAATGCTCTATCGTGCATGCAAAATATCTCGTAGGGATATGTAAGGATTTGTCTTGGAAACGTTAATTGTTGGCAATGTATTTTGTGTTATGACCTTGTGCTAGAAAAGAGGAAATGGCACATATAAGGAAAGGCAACAGAAGGACAATATAGAGGAGAATGATTAGAACAGCCTATTATTTATTGATGTTCTGTAGGGGATATGTTAGAGGAGCTAACAAAATATGTATATAGTTTTGGTGCTAATGATTGATAATATAAGTACAATATTATAGTATGTAAATAAGCAGTTAATTGTATGTGTTTCCACAACTCGGAATATAAAGGTGGTTGAGTGAGAGGAACGCGGATGAGATAGAGTTGTTGGTAAAGCCAGTGTCGACAGGATAGTACGGTTATGG
>JABUQX010133216.1:0-13257 GCA_015478945.1 Trachelipus rathkii | reverse complement strand
CTCTTGAACGTTCAATGGGAATTTCAATATCGTTCTATATATACCAATAATGTTTCATGATTAGTTGGGGAAACAAACCTTGGTTTTAATAACCACTTTACTTCTTAAATTACGCTTTTCTTAAATTTTCAATTACAAATTTAGAACTCTTAAAAGTACGATTTTCTAAATTTCAACAGTTTGAAATTATTGTTAATTTTCGTAAAATTGAAGTTTTCTACGGGGGATTTTCAGCCATTTGAAAATATGTGTTTCAATTGAAATGCACTTTCAAAAAGAAAATTCGAAAAATATTATTAAATAATAAAACTAGATTAGGTTTTTAATGAAATTCATTTTGTTTCTATATACAAATATTTCATTGTTGTGAAACTGTTTGAAATTAAAATTTTACTTCATAAATTACGCTTTTCTTAAATTCACAATTACAAATTTAGAACTTCCTTAAAAAAAAAACACATTTTTCCATAAATTAAATTTGAAAATTATGGATTTTTAATTAAAATTGGGTTTTTAACGTATTCAGCATTTGAAAAAAAATAATGTGTTCAATTGAAATGCAATTTCAAAAGCTGAGAAGTGAATTTCATTAACATACCAAAGCTTCAAAACTACAACACCCAGACACCAAATCAAGTTCCAGCATAAACATCACAACATCACAGTCCACTAAGCCACGTTTTTAAGAATTTCAAATATTTGTCTCTCTTACCCACCAATAATTCTTAAAAAGAATAACACAAAATATTTCATTGTTTGTGAAAACCTGTTAATTAAAAATTTAACTTTCAAAAATACGCTTGTTCTTAAATTTTCACATTACAAATTAAATTTAGAACTCTTAAAAAGTTACGATTTTTTCCTAAATTTCAACATTTGAAATTATTTGGTAATTTTCTTAAAATGAGTTTTTAAAGGTATTTTCAGCATTGAAAAAATAATGTGTCTGCATCTGAAAACAGCATTTCAAAAAGCAAGAAAAGAGAATTTCATTAAGGAGCGCTCTGCGTATTCTTGTTATGAACTTCAGATTTCTGTTTTATACCAAATGTTTCAGTAGTTGTGAAAAACGTGTTATAATAAAAAATTTTAACTTCTAAAATTACGCTTTTTTCTTAAATTTTCACAATACGAAATTATTAGACTCTTAAAAGTAACATTCTAAACTTCACCATTTGGGTCATATTCAGTCAACCTTACACTTGACGATTTTAACGCGTATTTCTAGCTATTTCAGCGATGCTTCAAGGAAATGCTATTTTCAAAAGCCGTCGCGGTTCATGATTAGGGTGAGTCAGAGTCGTAAGTTGATAGGTGATGTATTTCCAATATTTGTTTTTATGTACCAAATTTCCTTAGTTTTTGAAGAAATGTTTTAACAAGAAATTTCTGCCTATAAAATACAAATTTAAGCTTAAATTTCACTCGAAATTTGACTCTTAACAAAGATTCGATTTTCCCTTAAATTTTCAAAATTTAGGAAATGTTGGAGAATTTTTATATTGACATTTCAATAAATGTCAGCATTTAAATATATAAGGTTTTCATTCAAATGCTATTCAAAAGCAAGAAGAAAGGATGAATTTTATGGTTTTAGTGTATTGAATTACGATATTTCTGAAATTTTAAAGTTTTTTTATTATGTTACCAATTTATTTTTGAATACCTTTAGACTCTAAAGTTTAAATTCCAAATCTCCTTTTCTTAAATTTTCACATTAATATTTAGAACCTATTGGATGTATATTTTTCCCTAAAGTTAATTCAACACAAATATTTTGAAAGCCTGAAATTGTGTATTATTCAGATTTTCAGCAATTTGAATTATTTTGATTTGTTCAATAAATGCCCAATTTAAAAAAGCAGAAAACCTAATTTATTAAATAAGTTTTAAGGGTCTTAAATTGACGTTTTCTTAATGAAATTTCAATATTTGTATAAAAAAATTCTAATAAGTTAAGGAAAGATAAAAAAAAATAATATCTCATACATATTTTGTTTAAATTTTTAATACAAATTTAAATTTAAAATCGATTTTTATGAATATTTGACATATGAAATTATTTGGTTCTTAATTGAAGTTTTATCCAGGTATTCTGATTGGAATACAGGTGGGGTACAGAGAGGGGGGGGGACGTTTTCCATACCCCGTTAGGGAGGGGTCGGAGAACCCCCCGCGACAACCCAAATACCAAAGAGCCGGGCTGGCGGAGGACCCTCCCCGGAGGGGGGAAATAGTCCTACCCCGTTCCCCGACAAAAGGGGGCCGAGAGACCCCGACTCTGCCATCGTTTGCGGTTACCCTTGGGTATTCCTTTAGTTTAAAAAAATAAATAAATAAAACTGACTGGGTCAATTAAAAACGTAACAGGTCCTATATATTTTTGAATCTGTCCGTCACCACTTAAATGGATTGTTAGGATAGCTATTCCAAAATATAAAATAAAAAAACAAAAAAAATATCGCAATAAGCTGACGGAGTGTCGTTTAAAACATAACAGGTCCTTATAGTATATTATATATATATATAATATATATTGCTAATATATATATATATTAGTGAGAATAATATGGTATTTATAATATTTTCCAATATATAGTAACAATATATTATAGGTAATATATAAATATATATATATAGAGATTTAATAATATTATAATGGAACAATTTTTCTCCTACTAGGTGGGTTTATGTTAATTCATCATGTGATAAAAACGATGGTAAAAAAAAAAGAGATTCAATAATAGTGTGTGTTTGGTTACGCTTTCCAAAAATCCTTTTTTTTAATCTATATAATGTTCTTATAATAGTTTATGAGCACTCCAAATAGTATTTATATTAAACACTTAAAAACAATAACAATTTGTATTTTTAACACTGATTATTTTCTCTACTCAAAAATCATATTTGTGATTTATACAATTTTATAAAAATATATATGAGTAATATATATTATATATATAATTATAATAATATATTAATTATTATGTTTTATTATAATATATATATATATGATATAATAATAATATTATTAATATATTAATGTTTATTACGCATGTTACATAATATTAGTTTTAAATATATATTATTATATAATAATTATATTATTAAATCTGTATTATAGATTCTCTACATAGTCCCATTATAAATATATATATATTATTATATATATTAAAGGAAGTGTACCAAAAAGCACTTTCGTGCTTTTTATCACCTTCAACCACATTATCAATGTTTAAACACCCATATTATATGATCCGCCATTGATTAATAGACGAAAGTGCTTTGGTAAACTTCCCTTTATTTTATTATTTTCCTTGTAGAGATTGGTCGTAAAAACGTTCATTATTCTCGTGCAAAACAAGGGTATTATTTGTTACTCCGAACTCAATTATATCTATTATAATTTCACCATTTTATAATAATATTATTATATTTATAGGTATAATTCTTTAAATTCTCTTATAGTGAGTTTATATTTATTATTACTATATATAATATATATATAGTAGTATATATAGTATAATTTTTAATATATATTATAAAGTACTATATTATATATTATATATATATATATAATATATAATGATCTTGATGATAAATACTACAAGATGCTCGTAGTTAAGTTAAATTGATGATAAGTCCCTTAGAGGTAGCAAATATTTTCATAAAATAGGAAGTAAAATAAATTTATTTAATACATAACTTTAAATAGTCCAAACAGATATAAAAGAGGATGCCGAGCTTTCGGCATCTCGCTCCATACTCGGACACATTTTCATAATGTCACTGAAAATCTGGAGAAGTCGTTGAAAATGTGAATCGCCACCATATGGGGATCACCGAACCAAAAACCGAAAAGCTCGGCCATTCCTCTTTTATTCTGCTTTCTGTTATTAATTAAGTTGTTATGTATTAATAAATAATTTTTACTTCCATTCTTGAAAAATATTACCTCAAGCGACTTTTATTCATCCTATATATATATATACTCGTATATCCAATATGTGTGTTTAAATATAGCAAAATATAGTGAATTATATATATATACCCTACGTATATATAATATTTTATATATATATATATAATATTAATATATATATTTTTAATATTATATATATATATATTATATTTTTTTTTTATTAGTAGTATAATATATTATATGTTTAAATTATTTTAAGTTACCGTACCTAGTATTATTATTTTATATTAGATATATATATATATATATAATATAGTATATTTTTCATTAATATATATACCAGTTATATTATATTAGTAATATATATGTTATGTAATGTTATGTATGTATATATGTATGTATGTATATATGTATGTATATATGTATTGTAATATAATATAGAATATTATTAATATATAATAATAAATTATTATTCTATATATATATATATAATATGATTTAATATTAGCTTATAGATATAGTAGTATATATAAATATATATATATAAGTATAATTAAATATCAATATATGTAATTTATGACTATTTATATATATAGTATAAATATAATTATTATTACCTATATAGCGTATATATTATATATATATACTATATTAAATAACGAAATTAATACTTATATTAAATATAATATATATTTATACCGTCATAAAAGATATATATATACCATATATATTATATATGGTGTGTAAATATATATTATATATTAATATATATATATACTAATATATAATATATATTAATATTAATATAGTATAATACTATATAACATTATATTATTATATATGAATTAGAATATTTATATATATATGGTTTTATATATATCACTATAATATTAAATAATATAATTATTTTATATTTCTACATTATAATAATATACATTTTTAGTAATATATATATATACTTAATATATAATTATTGAAGATACTTAGAAAATATTAAAGGTATGCTATATCTTGAATTGAATGTGATGTTATGACATAAGTTATACATTTTGGTTGTATATATATACTCACCTGATATGTATATATATATATAATATATATAAATATCTATTCCAGCTACTAATAATATTTAAGATTAATGTAATATATTAAAATGTTTAAGAATTATATAGTATATTAGCCTATAATATTTATGTAGAATAATATATAAGCCATAATAACTATTATCAAATGCCCAAGTTATAAATATACTATATAAGAATGACATTATTTATATATATATAATTATATAATTATTGTATTATTTTATTGTATTTTTACCACCAATACTACTAGTAGTATATATATTATATAAGTAATGTTCTTATAAATAATATTATATGATATTGTAATATATAAGTGTATTTATAGTATTTATAGAAATATTTTTATAAATCATATATTTATGTATATTTATATTATTATTAATCATATATAATACTATATAATATGTTACTAATATATATATTTACACACATATAGCTAAATATATAGGTATATGTTAATATATATTATACGTTTATAGGTATATAATATATATATATATCCGACCTAAATGGTTGTAGCTTTACTATATAATATACTTACTATATTTATATATTTATAATATATTTATATCTAAATATTTATATATATATTAAATATACTATATATATATAGCTATTATTATATTATTAATTTATACAGTAGAATGGGCTAAGTTATCTCGTCACCGGCTACATGTACCGTAACTTACATGTATCGGCCAAAATTACCTCTTTTTGTGACGATACCGGTATCGCCAGATACGGATACGTGTTTGAAAAGTACCGAAATGGTAACCTCGGTATCAGCCCAAATCAAATGTTTTTGTGCTCTGAAATGTACCTCTCTGGTACCCGAAAATACATCGATACTTTTATTCGGTACATTTTGGTGTATCATGGCCCATGCTTTGTTATTAGGATAGTTATTTTTTATTTAATTTTTAGTTTTTTTTTTAATAGATAGTAAAATATATATATTGTACTGTATTTAGTTATTCATGTTTCCGATAAATTGGTATTTTAAACAACAAATATATATATTATGATTAAAGATTGTATAGGTGTCCAAATATCATATTTATATTAATATGCGACGAAAATTATCGAATTTTTAATAGAATCCTAGCCTGATGTTACCACTGATTATTTCATTGTGAAACTTATAAGAAAAAGTTGTAAAATGATTCTCCGTATGTGAACTGAAAGTTTTATAAAAAATAAATTTAGAGGATACATGACGCGCCCTGAAAAAGTGTATCTACGTCTCAAATTCCAATAACTTTCAGTGACACATACTGCACGATTGCTTCATATTCTTTGCTCTTCAAGCAAAAATTATAAGAATGCTATATAGAACTAATAATATATACTCTCTAAGTTACTAAAAAATAAACAGCAACAAATTATTTTTATACTATTTTTCCAGCACTCACACGAGTACGGTGGGGCACGGGGAGGGAACTCAGGGAAGCTCCCTGTAATAATACTAATGGCTATTTAATTGCATTACCGCGTTCGAGTTGGCCATGCATTCATTTAGTCACTGCTAAAGTTCGCAATAATATGACTCACATGATAACCTCCTTAGTTTCTGCTACTGAGCAATTTTTCTTAATATATTTGTACTTATTTTTTAAAATGTTCAAAAATGGATCATATTTTTTGTTTAACACATTAAGTCTAAATATATATTCAAATTATAATAATGGTTCTTGACCTATATATATATATATATATAATGTTATTCTATATATAATATATTTATATTAGTTGAGTTAAAACTATTACTATGTAGTTATTATAATTATTATATACTATTCTATAAAATTCTATATATAATATATGATTATACTATATATCTATTACTATAAAGCTACTACTTTATTATATATATACTATTATTCATATATATTATTATAATTATATAATTATATAACTAAATTAAATAATGTCAAACTAAAGAAGTTACCCCATGATATCATCGAAACTAAGATAGACCAAGAAAACTATCAACACTATATGAATCAGCGCTATGAAAATTATGTATGGGGAAAATGACAAAAAAATTACTTTTGCTTTTCATACTGTTATTTTTAAATATCTCAAACTACAAGATAGAAGTGAAACTAATAATTCACTATTATGGTAAACAGCGGTATATATTATTTTCTTAGGGGCTCGAGGAACCGGACTTGTGTTGGCACCAGAGGGTGGCACGTTAATTAATCCCATATATCCCGTTAGCGGCAAGATAGGGGGCGGAGGAACCCCGCGACACCAAATACCAAAAGAGCTAGAATTAAATAATACGAGATACGGGCGGGTCCCGAGACCTCTCCGGAGGGGGGCCTGAGAAAAGTCCTATCCTTCAACCGTCGTCCCCAGTGAGCCGAGAGTGAAACGCGTTTCGGGTTCTTTCTTTAAAATTACCCTGGGGTATTCGTGTTACGTTAAAAAAATATAAAATCTTTTCTTTTAACGAGTACATCCATTTCATACGACTTCTTAAATAGTTATAGTTTTCTCTTGTACTAGGTCAAGAATAAAAGTTTTGCGAGATATAAAACAAAAAAATAGATGCATTTTCCGCACTGCGGTTAAATCTATATATTATGGTTATCTCTCTGTATTTCTTGCATGTTCATATCTTAGTTTTCGAGATAATATGCGGGTAACTTTCTTTTAGTGTTCACCATATAATATATAATATT
This sequence comes from Trachelipus rathkii, assembly GCA_015478945.1. Lineage (NCBI taxonomy): Eukaryota > Metazoa > Arthropoda > Malacostraca > Isopoda > Trachelipodidae > Trachelipus > Trachelipus rathkii. The sequence continues at coordinate 5,560 of JABUQX010133216.1, read as the reverse complement.
ATATATATATATATTATATAGTATAGTATATATTGTTATATATACATCATATATATCTACATATTATATAAATTTATAAATATATATATTATATAAGTGATATTATGTGTGTGTGTGTGGTGTGTGTGGTGTGTGTATTTGTGTGTGGGTGCTGTCCCGCTGCTTCAGTGAACGTGTGTGTGTGTTGGTGCGTGTGTGGGTCTCAGCTAATGTTGCAACAATCGGAAATATTTCCGCGGTAATGATGATTCATATTATATTAAAACGTATTTTGTAAGGAATAAAGAGGGTATCACTTGTATCGAATTGTCTGCTTATTATGAAACCATTGAATTTTCAATAACCACACCGTGTGGTTCCAGAATAATAAAATTTGTCTATTTTATGGCAAAAACATTATTCGGAACATTATTTTCTCGATTCAAATGTTAGTTACCTCTCAATAGACGCGGAAAAATATGTGCTGATGCCGTAGTAATAGTTACCAAACAAATGTTAGTTGTAATAGGTTTAAGAACATCGTGATGAGGGCCGAAAACCCCATATACAGTCGCTATCTCGTTATATTTACCTGGTACTATTAATATGTTAGTTACGATGAAACAGTTATGATTATTATAATCAGAAGCCAGAAATTATTTTATACTCTGTTACACACCTTCCGATTATTTACAGCCAATCTATATATTTCCCATTACTTTCGGATTATAGTATCGAAAATCCTTCCTGTATTACTCTTCTGATTTATGTAGTACATCGTTTCTTCATCGTATATTGTATGGTATACCATTATACGCTGTCCGCTCGAAATGTTTCTGCTTTCTATATTCCATACGCAAAAGTTCAGCCCGTCTGATCCGAGCTCCTGTGCATTTTTGCCTCTCATATGTCATTATTTTCTGGAGTTACGACTTAATCGAAGAATATGTTGTGAGTGATTTCGATCTAAGATGGTAATCTAAACTGATGCTATCTCGGTGTTGTGTTATCGTAGACACGATTCTTCAGGTAGCCCCCACAGGTAATACTCCAGTTGAGTAAGGTCCGGTAATCTAGGAGGCACGGAATACGACCCCATGTTCCTATCCAGCTACCGGGGTGTGTTAACGTTTAGGATTGATGTAATTGCACAGCCTTGCTGTATGTGCTGGGCATCCTTCATGCTGGTAGTACAAAATTTGACGTGTCTGTAATGGTACGTCACGATGGAAAGTCTGACAAAGTAGTGTCCGAAATTCTTGATTTCATTCGGCGTATCTAGCTTTACTATGGTGTAAATGTCTTCGGCCCATATTCGAGATATAATATATCTAAAGACTAGTTCACAACTACACATTTATGGAGTGAGCTATCCTGTTTGCGTATTGATGTCGGCCGTGCTAAATTTATGTAGGTGGCGAAGATATGCAAGGTGTGTTTTCCTGCGGATCCTTTAGTACCCGATAATTCCCACCCATTAATCGCTTGCCAATATGGTAAAACCTGGCCTAACATCCTGTCCACAAACATACGTAGCTGCCCGTCAAGTTTATTTGGTTCAAACATCGGAACGCATTAATGGACTACTCGAACTACAAAACCAGTAAGTCCGGGATCGCCGGGAGCGACCGTGCATCAATGTGTGCTCTGTAATGTGAAATGTTGGTGTACATTGGTAGAATGCACCGTAGCCGTTTCCATGTCTTCCGTACATCACGGGTGTTGGGTTGTTTCCGTGGTATACCATAAGAAAGTCCAATAACTCCATGTCAACGGGTACGGTGGAGTTGAACCGTTGTTTTGGGTGGCGATAGATTGGGTGAGTGGCTCGAAACCCTATTCTTGAAAAACCTCGCTGTACCAATCTGTACATTATAGTGGAATGCCGTTCCAAAACGATCTGAGATATTTCCGTTCTTGACATTCCTCCGAGCCGCTGGGGCATTCTGTCCTCATAGAAAATTAAACGACCCTTCATACCATATCCGTCAGTTTCCTGCGCGTTTGTATTACAATTATTAGGCTTAGTTGTATAATCGGATGTTACAATAAATAGCTGTGCTTTAAGAAACACACGATTTACATTCGTAGTGCTCCGCTGCGACTGTTGTACGCATTATCTGGAATACCGCATCCGCCGAACAGATTAGTGTGTCATATTAACTTAACATAAAATTCATCAATTTAGATTAGCTGACAAATAGTAGCAATAAATGATAATTATTAAAATTACAATAGTTTTGGACTATATATATATGTGATATTGGCCTTCTATAGGGATTAATAATGGGTGTTCTACCCCCATTCAGCTCTTTTTTGAACGGTCTATTACTAAACTAAACTATTAGGTAGTAACTATTCCCCTCGCTTGACACATACTGCTAGCAATATTACTTCCCACAGAGGATTGCCAGAGAGCAACGTTTTTGGGATCTGGATGACTTTGGGTTCTCCAATGTAAAACAATAACATAAATTTCTTTGCCATCTCTAGAATGCAAATTACATCAACCAATCGAAAATCTTACACGCGTTTTATTGAAATTACGGGAGGTTCAATAACTATAGATAATTCGTATAAAGCGATAACCTATATATGCGTTGAGCAATAAATAACTCTTCCGATTTAATAATTACATTCTTCTATTCCAACAAATTTAATAATACATAGATTGCCATCATTACGAAATATTCCCAACATGTTGCATTTATAATATACATATATATTATATAATATATTGTAAATAATTATATATATATATTTATATAGTTATAATATATCTACTTATTATATATATATATATATTAGTATATAATATAGGTATATTTTATATTATATAAATATATAATATATATATCATATATTATATATAATACTATATATTTATATCAATGGTGCAGAACCTTTGCGCAATATATATATATATATATATATATATATATATATATATATATATATATATATATATATATATATATATCCTCTCCTGTAAAATTATAAAGGCGGGCTACGAACACACCCTCATTCACTCAGAGGCCATTACCTCGTTTCGCTCTCGGAGATGTCCTGGAAGACGCTTCGCTCCCCGTTCTACTTGTAAAGGTTTGTTTACGAGAATGGAATTGAAAATTGATTTATAATAAAGGCTGCTAAACAATGAAATGTTGTTCATTACACAAACAAATTAAAAAGCAATTAAAATGTCTCTGTTTTCCTTAACTTTTTTGTTATGGATTTCAATCAATATTGAGTTTTTTTTGTTTGTCAAGGCTTAAATCAATTCTAGTTGTATTAAATGTTTTGAAGGATATTTGATTTTCATAATGAGGAACAGATCTCTCGTGCTTACTTAAAGCATTCGATAAATTATTAAATCACAATACCCAGTCGTCGCCCACACTCTTTGACTACCGGTAGAAAATAGACATTATTCATTTAAAATTTATAGAAATTGACTACAATTATGGTGGTATCAAATGTAACATATCTGATTTTTTTCAGAAAGTTTCTAATAAAAGAGAATTTACATTAAATGTATACTATAAAATGTGGAAGAGAAAATATGTAGAGATTAACAAATGGGATTTAATCAAGTAAAAAGGATATGAGAGAATTATATTTAAAAGGTATAGTAATTTTCCCTCTTGTTACAGTTAGTAAATATTTACTAAGGATATGTAACCGATCAAAGTTTTTTTTGATAGTTTCAAATTCTTCAATGGGCTCTATTGAAGGTACATCAGGAGTTCTTAATTCTATCAGTATCTGAGTTCAAACAAGTTTTCTTGTTCCCCGTTTGCATTTTAGAGTTCACATTAATTCTCAAGTATCGTTTATTTTATGTTTATTACTTCTTTCATGTATCTTTAAATTTTTTTAATAGTTGTAATACATCCTGCAAGTTACCATTTTATGATAGATTTTTTATTAACAGTAAATTTTAAACTTTGCTCATCACCATATCTTGCCATTTTATTATAGAAAAAAAAAGTTTATGAAAAAATTAATTTGAAGATAAAACTCCATAAATATATTTGACATGATATTTTCATTAAAGAATTTAATTTGCTTATTTAATAGATTCACATATCTTCTTGGAAGAAATACATTAGTTATTCATCCCTCTACACGTGAATTACAGGCATTTAAGGACCATATTTTTGTGTTTATTTTCTAAGTTCCAATAATGTTATAAATCATCTTTGTTTCGTCGTCAGTGTAACCAGTTGAATAGATCCAAATTTTTTATTGGCTCTGATTTGTTTTCCATCTATTTATTATAGAGAAAAAAAAAAGTTTTCTGTTTTTTGTTTTATGGTTCTGTTTGTTTTAAGTATGGGCCTTGGGAATATATATATTTACATTTTATTTTTTATTTTTCATTATATTCTTAATAGTGAGGAATTGAGGTTGTGGCTACCTCCTTTAAGATGGGGTCTAACACATTGAGGTGGGGATATACATATCTTTGTTATTTTATTTTATAGTTTATATTCATTTCTTGTATCCTTCAACATTATATTCATCATAATTTTAATGAGTCATCTCTCAATACAAAATTTTCTTTATGGAATTTTCTCTTTCCCTTTTCACATTCTTCATCTCTCCATAGGCTCCCTCTAGGTTTTCTATCTTTTCAAATATGCATCTTCATATGGTATATTGCCAATAGATTCATCTCTAATATATCTTTTTCAGAAAGGTCCTTGGTTTCCTGATGTATTTTAGAAACATTTAGATGATATGCATGATTTTCATTGGTTGTCAGCACAGCTTGAATTTGTGGTATCTCCTTCGTTAGAGATGAATGTTTTATTCTAATAATTATAAAATCTGTATCACTATATTTATATATGTATCTGAATCTTTTGTTCATGATGATAAACTTCACTAAAATATATCGATCTTTATCTAGTGAGGCCAATGTAATTGTATCTATAAATCCTTCATGTGGTACAAAACCAGTTTCTTCGAAGATGGTCCTCTCATTCCTAATACGACAGAAACTTTAATGATTCTAATTTTGAATTAGTTTGAAATATTGTTGTTGTATAGTATTTCTTTTTTTTAAAATTATTTATATATTTCATTAAGAGTTGAAGTCTGACATTAATCGTTTTAGGCGTTTTTTCAAAACCAAATATCTTTTAACAGGGCGTGTGTACATATCAAAGTTTAAAGTTTATTTTCAAATTTTTACCAATATGATCACCTTCAGATTGTAATGCAGTTATTGGTTTGGTATAAAACGTCCTGTTTAACTATTTTATCAACCTTACTTCTTGTTTCCTTTACTAAATTATCTGTATAAATTTTGCATCGTTTCTTCCTCAAAGGATTATCCGCATTTTCAATATCAAAATTACCTTCATCATCTAAATATTTAAATCAATTTCCTGACAGTCCTGGAGGTCCTCCGAGGTCCTCGAGGTCCTCAGTCTCAATTCAGGTCCTGGTGGTCACTTCTTGTTAGAGGTCATTCACCAAAGTTGTTAACACTCATTTATAAAAAAGTTCTTGTAGAATTTAGTGAAAATTTAATTTCAATGCAGCTAATCCGAAAAGAACGAATAAACACCAA
>JABUQX010133215.1:15000-23859 GCA_015478945.1 Trachelipus rathkii | reverse complement strand
CGTATCACTTCGTTCAGTCGGAAGGTGTTTAACCGTTTTCGCATTTATCGTGAAGCAACTTACCAGTTGCAATTTTCCCTTCAGAGAGAGAGAGAGAGAGAGAGAGAGAGAGCGCAATGCAATCAAACTCATATCATAAGCAAATATCAAAATATTTAAAAGCATCTTTTTCCCGCTGAATTAATTTTTTTTTCAGCAAGTCATTAAAAATTAGATTCTTCCTATTTCAAAAGCACATTATTCCCGCATAATATACGAAATTTATTACAAACAAAAAAATTCTTTTAAAGATATTTTGCATGAAAATTTCAAATTTACTTTAGAAAAATGAAACACATCTCGTATGTTAAACCAACTCTAGAAGGGAAGCTTTTGACCTAATTTATCTTCTCAGCGTCCATACGTGGCATCACTGACTTTGAAGAATTTTATCTTTTGCGCATTGAAAGAAATTGAAGGAAAGTAATAAATCAAGCAAATATATGCTTTTAATAATTGTATGCAATAATTTTAAATAAATTAAGAATGAATATTAAAATTTAATTAATATTTCTATGAATCAGAAATAATTGAGAACAATAGGTCTTTAAAAAAAATTGTCATATCTGGAAACCATCTTAGGAAAGAAGTGCCATTTTTTGGCCGACAATTTTTTAAATTTAAGAGCAACACATTATTATTATTATTATTATTATTATTATTATTATTATTATTATTATTATTATTATTATTATTATTATTATTATTATTATTATTTAGGAATTCAATATCAGCCTTTGATTTTATAAAAGTTTTTGATTTTATTTCCAAGTTTCTAAATAGTTATTTCTGTACATAGTTTAATTTTCTTAAAATAATCTTTGAAAACAATTTACATGAGAAGAAGAAGATATATTTATTTACATTTCCCGACGCGTTTCGTCTCTAAACTTGAGACATCTTCAGAGGATTGATTCTTATGAGCGAATGAGTCTTAAATTAATATATAATAATTAAATCAAATGATATTTAGTCTAACAGATAATACATTAAATTTTATGTTAATGTCTGGTCTGCGTGTTTTGATGTAGAAGGCCTCCGCAATTTTAAGTTTCTGGACTTCACATGATCCGTATATTATTGTGAAGTGTTTAGAAATATTGCTAATAGTTGATTGACCATGTGCCGTTTTGAAATGTTCAAAGATTTTGCTGGGACTGTAGCGATGTTGATATGCCCTGTCCGACAATCGATTCGTCGTGTAACCAATATATGTCGACGTACAGTCTGACTCAGGGCAGTTAAATTGGTACACAACGTGATGGTTGTCGGTCAAAGCATCTCTTGTGCTAAAGGAGGATGACAGTTGTTTGGACTTATGGTATAGTCTGACTTTAATTTTTGAGGTGTCTTTAGTTTTGAGGTGAGAATTCAAAATATTACGAAGGCACTTCTCTTTCTTATTGACAAATAGCATTGGAAGTTTTGAAGAAGAAATTTATCGAATTTTTCTGATTATTTTTACTTTCTTTATTATATAATTTTGTAAGGGTTTTATTAATTAAATTTTCAACTGAATATTGTGGATGATCACAGTTAATTAAATTTTACTTAATGTGGCAAATTTCTTCATCAAAAGTTTTCCAAGTTGAACATAGGTTGTATGCTCTGTAAACTAAAGTTTTTACGATAGATTCTTTGTAAATAGTCGGTGAATAGGACCCATAGTTCATATACAGACCATTATCAGTGGGTTTGACATGAATGCCTGTAGATATTGAGCCGTCAGAATTAATATTGATTTTAATGTCTAAAAAACAGATAGCATTATTAACCTAAGTTTCGTATGTAAATTTTAAGCATGACAACTCTTGAATTCTATTGATGAACTGATGTATATGATCTATGTTCCTAAAGATAGTGAGGGTGTCGTCGACATATCTTATGTAAAATACGGGGTTAAAGTTGTTTGTTTCACGAAGGATTTTGTTTTCCAGATTGGACATATAGAAGTCTGCAAATGTAGGTCCAAGTGGTGAGCCCATCGACACTCCATCAGTTTGTAGATATATGTTTTCTTTAAATTTAAACGGTGTTTGGGTACAACAAATTAATAAAAGGTTCCTCATATGTTGTTCTGATATTTCTGGTGGGGGTAGGTTATTTGAGTGATATACTTCGTTAATTATTATGTCAATCGTTTCAAGAACTGGTACATTTGTGAACAAAGACTCTACATCAAGAGAGGCAAATATATTAGTGTCTTCAAGTTTTAAGTTTGATAATTTGCATAACGTTTCATTATTTGATTTAACTATGAAAGAGTTATTATGTACAGAAATAACTATTTAGAAACTTGGAAATAAAATCAAAAACTTTTATAAAATCAAAGGCTGATATTGAATTCCTAAATTATTGCAAAGTTAATCAGCTGTTTCCAAACTTTCTCAATATAAGACTTTATAATAGAGAACTTCAGAATAGTGAATTAACAAAAGATTTCAAACTCAAACTACTTTTAAATGAAATTAAAGAACTAGAAATGAAAAATTATAATCTAAAGATTGAAACAGGACGTTGTCTAATTGATCTCAAGAAATCAACTGGAAATTTTTATTTTTACTCTCTAATAATGTTCCTCACTAGATAACTTTCTGATCTCAATAAGGATATCAGATTCAAACACATCTAGAAATTACAGAAACTCTATGGTAATGAGTTTCTCCTTAAAGAAGACAAATCTTTTATTATTAACTTATCAAATTATGAACTAAACACAAATGAAACATCCATTCTTAACAATGGTCTCAATTTTGGACTGAAAACAAAGTGTAGTAAATTGGAGAAATCTATCGAAGTCGAGAAACTATTCAATGACATTGTACAAAAAGATCAATTTTTTAAGACTATTACAGTTAACAATTATGATCATCTTAAAGCTAAACTTAAAACATTTTCTTTTTCGTTTCTTAAAGACCACAATTATGATAACCTCACCAAAGATGATAAGACAGCAATTTCTAGCCTTAAAAATAATAATGACATAGTTATCAAACGCCCAGATAAAGGTGGTGGAGTAGTTATAATGAACAAATCTGATTATGAAAAGAAAATTCAAACTACGCTTAATGATACAACCAAATTTAAAATAACTTCTGATAAAACTAACAATACAACTAAAAATAACATTAACAGAATCGCTTATGAAATAAAAAACAAAAGAATTTCTGACAAAATTAAAAGAACTGGATTTTATAATTTAGGACATATATATGGATTGCCTAAAATACACAAAAACTCAGAAAATCCACCTTTGAGACCTGTAATATCTATGTGCGGAACTGTTACACACGAAATTGCCCAATATCTGAACAGTATTATCCGACCATATCTTAATAACTCTTTCATAGTTAAATCAAATAATGAAACGTTATGCAAATTATCAAACTTAAAACTTGAAGACACTAATATATTTGCCTCTCTTGATGTAGAGTCTTTGTTCACAAATGTACCAGTTCTTGAAACGATTGACATAATAATTAACGAAGTATATCACTCAAATAACCTACCCCCACCAGAAATATCAGAACAACATATGAGGAACCTTTTATTAATTTGTTGTACCCAAACACCGTTTAAATTTAAAGAAAACATATATCTACAAACTGATGGAGTGTCGATGGGCTCACCACTTGGACCTACATTTGCAGACTTCTATATGTCCAATCTGGAAAACAAAATCCTTCGTGAAACAAACAACTTTAACCCCGTATTTTACATAAGATATGTCGACGACACCCTCACTATCTTTAGGAACATAGATCATATACATCAGTTCATCAATAGAATTCAAGAGTTGTCATGCTTAAAATTTACATATGAAACTTAGGTTAATAATGCTATCTGTTTTTTAGACATTAAAATCAATATTAATTCTGACGGCTCAATATCTACAGGCATTCATGTCAAACCCACTGATAATGGTCTGTATATGAACTATGGGTCCTATTCACCGACTATTTACAAAGAATCTATCGTAAAAACTTTAGTTTACAGAGCATACAACCTATGTTCAACTTGGAAAACTTTGATGAAGAAATTTGCCGCATTAAGTAAAATTTAATTAACTGTGATCATCCACAATATTCAGTTGAAAATTTAATTAATAAAACCATTACAAAATTATTTAATAAAGAAAGTAAAAATAATCAGGAAAATTCGATAAATTTCTTCTTCAAAACTTCTAATGCTATAGACTTCAATAAAGAAGAGAAGTGCCTTCGTAATATTTTGAACTCTCACCTCAAAACTAAAGACACCTCAAAAATTAAAGTCAGACTATACCATAAATCCAAACAACTGTCATCCTCCTTTAGCACAAGAGATGCTTTGACCGACAACCATCACGTTGTGTACCAATTTAACTGCCCTGAGTCAGACTGTACGTCGACATATATTGGTTACACGACGAATCGATTGTCGGACAGGGCATATCAACATCGCTACAGTCCCAGCAAAATCTTTGAACATTTCAAAACGGCACATGGTCAATCAACTATTAGCAATATTTCTAAACACTTCACAATAATATACGGATCATGTGAAGTCCAGAAACTTAAAATTGCGGAGGCCTTTTACATCAAAACACGCAGACCAGACATTAACATAAAATTTAATGTATTATCAGTCAGACTCAATATCATTTGATTTAATTATTATATATTAATTTAAGACTCATTCGCTCATAAGAATCAATCCTCTGAAGATGTCTCAAGTTTAGAGACGAAACGCGTCGGGAAATGTAAATAAATATATCTTCTTCTTCTCATGTAAATTGTTTTCAAAGATTATTTTAAGAAAATTAAACTATGTACAGAAATAACTATTTAGAAACTTGGAAATAAAATCAAAAACTTCTATTATTATTATTATTAATATTATTATTATTATTATTATTATTATTATTATTATTATTATTATTATTATTATTATTATTATTATTATTATTATTATTATTATTATTATTATTATTATTATTATTATTATTATTATGTTTATATATAATATATATATATATATATATATATATATATATATATATATATATATATATATATATATATATATATATATATATATATTTATATATATATATATATATATATATATATATATATATATATATATATATATATATATATATATATATATATATATATATATATATATATATATATATATATATATAATATATATATATAAATTTATATAAAAAAATATAATAATATTTCTTATATATATATATATATATGATGTTTAACCACCACTCACGGAGCCGAGCCCTTTTCGAGGGAGGGCGGAAAATGAAACGTTAAAAAAAAACCACCCAATTCCCAAACCTAAGGAAAATCTCTCAGGTGAGAGCTACCAGACAGTGGGCTCTAAGAGAAGGAAGATTAAATATAGTTGGAAAAACAGAAGAAGGCAAGGAGTTCCACAGAACAGAAGTAGCTGGAAAGAAAGAGGCACCACAACGAACAAGTCTGGGGTTCTCAATACTCACGCAAAATTCATGCGAGAGCATGGCACCCCTTGTATTGCGAGGGCGACGCAATGGAGGTGGAATGCGAGTGGCCAACTCCCCTGAGCATCTACCGTTGTAGTACCTATAGAAAAGAGATAGTGCGCCAACGTCACGTCGCAGAGATAGAGGGTCAAGAGAGTTAGAAAGTAGGGGACAGTTTATTAATCTCTTAGCTTTAGACTCAACCCTATCCAATAGAAGGGTGGAGCCGGAGCCCCCCCAAATGTGAGAACAGTACTCCATACAAGGGCGAATAAGGCCCTTATACAACTGGAGTAGCTGTGCAGAGGAAAAAAATTCCCTCAACCTGAACAGAACTCCCAGTTTCTTTGAGGCCACCTTAGCAACCATTGAAATATGAGGTTTCCAAGACAATTTATTGTTTATGTTAAGACCAAGAATGTTTATGTTGTTCACAGGAGAGACGTTAGAGCCGTCGAAGGAAATAGGAAAGTTGGGAGGTGTTTTTGAAAGGGAGATGTAGAGAAGTTGAGTTTTTAAAGAGTTGAATTTTACAAGGTTGCGGTGACCCCACCGGGAAATCCCATCCAGATCGACAAGGATAGAATCGGAACGCTGAAGACGAGAGGCAACTCTAGAAGCAAAAGAGGGAGCAGATTTGAAGTGAGTAGAAGAGTGGAGGGTTGAGTCATCGGCATAAGAGTGAACAGAGTTAGAAGTACAGCTGAGGAGATCGTTGATGAAAAGTAGGAATAAAGTTGGAGATAGAACAGAACCTTGCGGAACACCACAATTAACAGGAAAGGAGGAAGAGGTCGCTCCATCAACGAGTGCTGATATAGAGCGATCGGAGAGAAAACTAGACAAGAGTAAGCAAAGAGAAGGAGGAAACCCAAAGGAAGGGAGCTTAGAGAGCAGTGACGCGTGCCAAACCCGATCAAAAGCTTTGGATATGTCAAGCGCCACCACGCAAGACTCCCCATGGTCCCTAAGGGCAGAAGACCATAAATCAGTTAGATAGGAAAGTATGTCACCAGTTGACCTCGAACGACGAAAGCCATACTGATGATCTGAAAGAAGGGAATGAGACTCCAGATGATCCAGGAAATGAGAGTTAAGAAGAGTTTCAAAGATTTTAGATAGAATACAGGTGAGAGCTATAGGGCGATAGTTAGAAGGATCAGAGCGGCTACCTTTTTTCGGGATCGGTTGGACATATGCGCGCTTCCAGCACTGAGGAAAAGTATTAGTATTAAGACATAGAGAGTAGAGTTGAACGAGGACAGGTGCCAGCTCAGAAGCACACTCCCTCAAAACACGGGAGGAATGCCATCGGGCCACTAGCCTTCCTGACGTTCATAGATCTCAGGATCTCATGCACATGATCATGTCTAATCACAGGTGGAAATATGGGACACCTGAGATGTCAGAATCGTCCAGGGTGGAATTAGATTAAAAAAAAAGAGGAATCCAAAGAGATTGGCCTTTTCAGAAGGAGAGTTAGCAACAGAACCGTCAGAGCGAATAAGGGGAGGAAAGGCAGATTTACAAAAGTTGTTAGAGATGTTTTTGGCAAGGGGCCAGAAATTTTTATCAGTAGGAGAACCAAGCAGGTTGTCGCACTTTCTTTTAGTGAAAGTGCGCTTAGCCTGTCGAATAGTATCCCTGCAACGATTCCGAGCAGAATGAAAATTAGTAAGAGTGATAGGAGAATGAGAGTTTTTCCATGCCCGATACGCAATGTCTCTCTCTTGAATGGCGCGAGAACAAGCTCCATCGAACCATGGATTTTGGGGAGAAAAAGATTTAGTTGAAGATGGAATGAACCTGCTCATCCCATCGGTGATTACGGCCCCCACCTTTTCAGCGGTGACCGAGGCATCCCCCGAGTCAAAGCAGGATTCATTCCAAGAGTAGTTAGCCAAAAAACAACGCAATTCCCCCCAAATTAGCCCGATTAAAGTGCCAGAAATTACGTTTAGGGCATGGTGGAGCTGCTGGAGAAAAAGTATTATAATTCAAAGCTACAAGATTGTGGTCAGAGTTACCAATAGGAGGAGAAATGGTGTATTTATAGCGAGAAGGAGTAGTGGTGAAACATAAGTCAAGCGTATTCAAGAATTGGTTAGGACGATCTGGAATATGTGTAGGTTCCTTAATTAACTGTTCCAGATCGTTAAGAATGCTGAATGTTTTGGCCTCCTCCCCGCCTGCATCAGTGTGAGAGGAGCCCAACCACTCAGTGTGGTGTACGTTGAAATCCCCTAAATAGAGGACCTCAGCATTTGGATGGGAAGAAGTAACAGTCTCATGAGAAGTAGTAAGATAGTCAAAAAGAACGTGAAAATCTGTTCCATTAGGGGAGCAGTAGCAGAAACACAAGATAATGATAGTAGTAGGGAGAAAGATTTTTAGCCACAGAACATCGAAGTTAGGAGATTCAAGATTCTCGAGACGTGTTACAGGAGTGTTTATGTTAATATAGGCACAGACACCACCATTTAGACGGAAATTATAGAAAAAGTTATAGTTAGAGATATTAAGTTTATTTGAAAATGAATCCCTGGCCAGCTGGGTCTCAGACAATAATAAAATGTTAGGTTGAGAGTTAGTGAGGTGATATTCCACGAACGTTAGCAAAGTCAATAGAAAACCCCCGCCTGCGCCCACCCCCACATCTACTCCGACCAGTCATTCGATCAGCCGCTCGCACAAACAAACGCACACAAGCTATAATAGTTTAAAATTTTCACGTTTACTCAATCCACACACACACACACACACACACACACACACACACACACACACACACACACACACACACACACACACACACACACACACACACACACACACACACACACACACACACACACACACAAGCGATCTTATACTAACAATATAAAAAAGCTAAAAACAATGTTAAAACTAAAACCCAAATTAAAAAGTATCTAAGGTGATGGTAACTGCATTAAAACCATAAAAATTAAATTAAATATATTAATAAAGAAATCTTTAAACTAAAAATCGCAATTCATTATAAATAATATCTTAAAAAAAGAAAGAAAAAGGCAAAAATAAAACCATAGCTTATCTTTTAAAAATTCCCGATGAAAAAGATTTCGGCAGAAGTTCCCCATTTATCATATAAAGGCACTAATTACTATAGACACTAAGCAAGTAATAAAATACACATTAAAACAAAATGACTGTATAACAAAAAAAAAAAAAATTAAACATTATTAAAGGACAAATTTAAGTACACAAACACGACACACAAAGCCACACAGCACGAGACCTACAACTATAAACTATATATATATATATATATATAT
>JABUQX010133214.1:27500-34778 GCA_015478945.1 Trachelipus rathkii | reverse complement strand
ATATATATATATATATATATTTATATATATATATATATATATATACTATATATATATATATATATATATATATATATATATATATATATATATATATATATATATATATATATATATATATATATATATATATATATATATATATATATATATATATATATATATATATATTTATATATATATATATATAGATATAACATATAGACATATATATATATATATATAGATACAAATACACATTTTTATATATATATATATATATATATATATATATATATATATACTTTATATATATATATATATATAACTGCTAACCTACTATATATATATATATATATATCAGTGGTCTGAGCAGGCGTCAAAAACTGTCAAATCAGGATATCAAAGAAAAACCCATATCCAATGACGGAGATCCGCTTGCATGGTAGAGGAAGCATGAGGAGACGCATCTTGATCTTTCACTGTTAGAAGGACTTGCCTTGCTTGTCCGCCATAAAATGTTACCAGTGAACGTCTTTTTAGTAAATGATATAAAACTTAATAGGTTAAATGCTCAGAGAGCTGAAAAATTAATCGATTAATTAATTAATTAATTAATTAATTAGTTAATTAATCGATGTTTTAATATGAGTATGAAGCAACTCTGCCACGTGTTGTTAATAACAAATAGCCAAAATTACAATCAATTTATAAGCAACGATATTCGGTTTTTTCATATAATATTACTTTTTAAGTTCGAAAAATCAGTAAGGATATGATAAGTTTTGTTAAGTATACACAGAAAAAGTGTGTATACTTAACAAAACTATAATAACCTAAACTTAATGGGTCCTAGACCGAATTTAAACATAAAAAAAAGGTTACAGTGAATATATTTATATATGAGAGAGATTTAGCAGCTTTTTTTAGTCATCTTATATGGGAACGAAAAATATTAAAAAACCGATTATCGGAAAAAATATCGATATTTCATCTAACTACGCTAATCTCAACAATTACCTTAATATTGTTGAAGTATGTCTTATTAAAAGTTTATTTCAACTATTTATAACGGTATCCACTGTACAGTAGTTCTCTAAATTAATAAATTAATTAATAATTAATAATAGCAATTATAATAATAATTAATAATTATTTAAATATTTAATAAGTTAAATAAATTAATAAAGAGCAGAGGTTGTGAAAAGAGGTTGGCGCGATGAGTGTCAGGGTCGGTCCTCATTCTGCATCCTTGAAATATAGGAAATTGAATGTATTTTACTCATTAAATTTTTAAATGGTTGAACTCTTACAACAGAAGGAAACATACCTAGTATAAAAAGTGGCGCATTAATGGCAATGTGCAATATTAGTAATCACATTTGTATTCGCGAATAGTAAGAAAAAGTATTTATATACAAGAATATTAAATAATATATTTGCTTTCACATTCGTATTTGGTGATAAAAATAAATTATTCGTATAATTATCGCATTTGTGAATACTGAAAAATAGACATTCAGTCCATTTCATTTCATATATATATATATATATATATATATATATATATATATACATTTGTCACCACATATACGTATATATATATATATATATATATATATATATATATATATATATATATATATATATATATATATATATATATATATATATATATATATATATACAGAAAAATACATATATATAAATCTATATTTATATATATATATATATATATATATATATATATATATATATATATATTTACAGTTGTCACCACCGGGGCAAAGCCCTATTCAAAGAGGTGGTGTTGAACGCAGCAAAAATTCAACTAAAGCAAATTACGCAGATGAACACAGACGAGGGCTTTAAGGTGAAGGAGATTAAATTGAGTGGGAAACAGAAGATGGAAGAGAATTCCGCAGAACAGAGGTGGCAGTAAAGAAAAAAGCACCGCAGCAAACTAGTCTGGAGTTGCTAATATCAACACAAAACTCATGTGCCTACCCTTGTGCTACGAGGGCGTCGTAAGGGTGGTGGCGCGAGTGATAAGTTCCCTCGAGCACTTGCCGCTACGGTATCTGTAGAAAAGAGATAAAGCACTAACATCGGTCAGCAAGTATAGAGGGTCAAGTGAACTGGAAAGTATAGGATAGTTTATAAGCCTTTTTGCCTTCGACTCGACCATATCCAAAAGCCGGGTGAAACCTGAGCTCCCCCAGATATAAGAACAGTACTCCATACAAGGGCGGATGAAACCCTTGTATAACTGAAGTAACTGTGAGGAGGTAAAAAAGTCTCGCAGTCTAAACAGAACTACCAGTTTCTTTAAGACCGCCTTAGCAACCGTTGTGATGTGAGGTTTCCAAGACATTTTTTTGTTTATGTTAAGGCCAAGGATGTTTATATTGTCAACAGGAGAGACGGAGAACCGTCGAAAGAGATAGGAACGTAAGAAGGTTGTCTTAGAGAGGGAGATTTGTAGAAGTTGGATTTTTAAGAATTAAATTTCACAAGGTTGAGACGACAACACCCGGAAATTCCATCCAGATCAGTGAGAATAGAAACGCTAAGATTAAGACGAGAGGCAATTCTAGAAGTAAAAGAAGGAGCACAATTGAAATGAGTTGAAGAATGAAGGGTCGAGTCATCGGCATAAGAGTGGATAAGTTAGATGTGCAGACGAGAAGATCATTAATGAAAAGCAAGAATAAAGTAGGAGATAAGACCCTGAGGAACATCACTATTGACAGAAAAGAAGAAGAACTCGCCCCATCATCAACAACAGCCGATATTGAGCGATTTGAAAGAAAGCTAGACGTCAAGTAAGCAAGAGAAGGAGGAAATCCCAAGGAGCGGAGTTTGGAGGCAGTGACGTTCCAAACCTGGTCAAATGCTTTGGATATGTCAAGCGCCACTACGCAAGTCTCTCCGTAGTTCCTAAGGACGAAAAAATATAAATCTGTTAGATAGGAAAGTATATCACCAGTAGACCTCTAGCGCCGAAAGCCGTACTGGCGATCGGAAGAAGGGAATGTAGGATTCCAGATGGTCTAAGAAGTGAGATTTGAGAAGGGTTTCAAGATCTTAGATAGAATACAAGTGAGCTATGGGGCGATAGTTAGAGGATCAGAGCAGCTTCACTTTTTATGAATAAGGTTGGATATGCGCGCTTCCAACACAGAGGGAAAGTGCTAGTATTGAAGACATGAGAATATAGTTGAACGAGGGGTAGGGTCAGCACGGAAGCACACTCCCTCAAGACTCGAGGAGGACCATCCGGGCCACCCGCCCTTCTAACGTTCATAGATTTCAGAAGCCCTTGCACTCGATCAAATGTAATTACGGGTAAAAGCATAGGACACCTGAAGAGAGGAAGGAGGAAGAAGAATGCCAAAATCGTCCAAGGTTGATTAGGAAAATAGAAGGCCAAAGAGATTGGCCTTTTCAGTTGGAGAATTAGCAATAGAACCATCAGATCGAATAAGAGGGAGAAAGGCAGATTTACAAGTTGTTGGGGATGTTTTGGCAAGAGGCCAAAAAGATTTTCAGTAGAACCAAGGAGGTTGGCGCACTTTCGTTTGAGGAAAGCCCGCTTTGCTCGTCAAGAAATTATCCCCTGCAACGATATATATATATATATATATATATATATATATATATATATATATATATATATATATATATATATATATATATATATATATAAATATATATATATAATATATATATATATATATATATATATATATATATAAGAAAATATCTATAATATGCAATACATAAAACTTGTGAAAACCTAAAATGAAAGAAATTTCTGAACAGATACAATTAAAAAAATTAAAAAAATGTTAATAATGATAATGATGAAAACGAAAAAAGAAAACTTGATGGGAAATTCTCAAAGGAATCACGTGATCCTTTAATCCTTCTCATCTGAAAGTATATTTGAAGCTTATTAGGGATAGTTTTCCTTTTCGCCTCCACCTCATACTACTCCTTCCCTTCTTCTTCTTCTTCACTTCTTCTTCTTATTATTCTTCATCAGTGTCGACGTCTTCATTAAAATCAGGAAGGGAAGAGTGAATTTTGTTTTTAATAAGCTTATATATTTCAGTTTCTAAAATTAAGATGATTAAGCAGAAAGTCTCTTAAATTCCAATTTATGTTTCTTGCCTCCTTTTTATGTAAGGAAGAAGAGGCAAGGCTGCGGAGGATGTAACTTTCTAATTATTATGTATATAATATGTTGGAGATACAAATTAAGTGCAACTAAAATACATTAGTTGTAAGATATCTGGTTTCAGACTTTTTCTCATTTGTTTTATAATGTTTAATATATATATGTAAATATATATATATATATATATATATATCATATATATATATATATATATATATATATATATAATATATGTATATGTATAACAATATATAATAATATAATAATATATATATATATATATATATAAATATAATAATATATGTAATAATAATAATATAATATAATAATATATATATATAATAACCAATAATAATAATAATAATATATATATGTAATAATAATAATAATAATAATATATATATAGTATATAATATGTATATATATATATAAATAATATATATATATATATAATATATATATATATATAATAATAATATATATATAATATATATATATATATATATATGTTTAATAATAATAATATATGTATATATGTAATAATAATAATAATAATAATATAATAATAATATAATAATAATATATGTAATAATAATAATAAATAATAATATATATGTATGTATACTATGCTATATATATATATCTATATCTATATATATATATATATATATATATATATATATATATATATATATATATATATATATATATATATATGCTGCTGCTGCTATATATATATATATATATATATATATGTACTATTCGTCAAAATTAACGCACCACAAGGGTACGTGGCGAAAGAAGGGTAGAAAAGATTGAAGAACGCAAAGACACTTTATTGGACAATGGCAATAACATGGTGAATTCTTCCCCAGAGCAGTAGGTTGATAGAGTGTGAGGCTAACGTGCAGCCAAAGGGTCTCGCAGTAGGAGGGTTCGGAGGTTCGGCGCTGCAAATACGCAATGTTGGTACGTACGGTTACGGCCCCGGGGGATGTGGGGTCTGTCTCCATACAGTGTATGACCCCTCTGACCCGGATGACAGCCTGACAACGTCCTTGCATGCTCTCGATAAGGGTGGGCGAATGTTCTGGACAGTGATTTGATCCCATACGTCGTGCAGTGCCTGTCGCAGGTCATGCAGGGTCCGTGGAGGAGGTTGCAGCTGTCAGATGCAACGTTTCAGGATATCCACAAATGTTCGATTGGGTTGAGGTCCGGACTATTTGCTGACCACTCCAACGCCGTAATTTGAACCGTTTTAAGGTAGTCGTTCACACAATTGGCTTTGTGTGGTCGTGCATTGTCATGCATTAGGATGAAAAAGTCACAGATATTGGGGGCATTTCGAACGATATATTGTTCGAGGATGTCTGTGATATACCTTACGACTGTAAGTGCCTCCATCGAAGTGTGCAACTCCGTAGGCCCCGATAAAGGGTGCCTCCCAAGACCATAACCGACCCACCTCAAACGGCGGCATCTGCCGGCACGGTACATGCGCGAGCCTCCGTCGGTCGTCCGTATGCTATAGTGAGCTATACGACGCGTACAGAACACTCTCGACTCGTCAGCAAGAGCACCTTTGCCCAATTGTCGAACGTCCAATGGATGTGTTCTCGGGCAAATCATTGAGCCCTTCGATGTGCCGTGGTGTGCGGTGGACCTATAGCAAGCCTCCGGGGGCCGGTATTTATGTTCCACAAAGCGTCGACGCGCACTGTATTGTCAATCACCATGGTGCAGTGTAACTCCGCCAGCTATATCTGTAGATGTCGTGCCGTTGTGTGGCGCATTCGTAAAGCACGCAGACGTTTAAATCGGTCTTCCACGGGTGTCGTGGCCCTGGGCCCTACCTTGTCCTCGCCGGCGATCATGTGTCATGGTTTCCCTGGTACCGTTGGACCACCAGTGCAATCGTTGTGTGCGCTACACTGAACCGTCGACCAAGTGAACGGCGACCAAGTGAATGGCCCCCGTGTCCTTCGGGTTGGAGTGTTGTTCCATCTGCACGTTGGCGCTGACGGCTGACGCACTATCCTCTCTATGTTTATTGGAGTCGCTTCATAAGTGAATGATCCCTCGCTCGAATATACCCCTGACATAACCTACCCCACTTCTCCCACGTCTAGTTACGTGGTTTATGTTTTACTACATTTATCGCGGTGACGGCCCTAATACTGCAACCAATTCTCTCTGAGGGGTGGTCACATAGTTACATTGATGCTGTCGTATGTGTTGGTGTGGGTTTCATGGGGTTAGGGTCCTCCCGTTCCTGCGAGTGACATTTACTCTAGTGGTGCGTTATTTTTGACAGTGAGTATATATATATATATATATATATATATATATATATATACTATATAAACCCTGTGTGTATATATATAACATATATATATATGCTATATATATATATAAGTATGTGTGTGTGTGTGGGTGAAAGAAGTATGTTTGTGAGCGTGAGTGTTTGTGTATGTGAGTGTGTGTGTGTGAGAGAGAGAAAGAGAGAGAGAGAGAGAGAGAGAGAGAGAGAGAGAGAGAGAGAGAGAGAGAGAGAGAGAGAGAGGCCTCCTAATGACTGATATAATCAATTCATAATGCACATTTTTGTGTTTCAGCTGTGTGAATTATAAGATACATCGATTATATCCTCATATAATGTATGAGTCTATAAAAGATGAATCTATTATAGCCTCATATAATGTATCACTTTAAGAAGTGTTCTTTTTAACAGTTTTTTTAGGCAGAATTACATTTGAGTTAAATCAGGTGTTTCCATATGTATTTTCCCGTATAAACTCTTGGCAACCTACAACTAATCACAATTTTATGGATGCGCTGATGTGTAAGTGTGTGTATGACTGTGTGAATAAGCTTTAAAATTTGGGAATTACGTGATCGTTAAATCCCTCTCATCTGATAGTATATTCAAAGACTATTAGTGATAGTTTTCTCCTCCTCCTTTTCCTATTCCCCCTCCACCTCGTCCTCCTTCCCCCTTTATTCTTCTTATTCTTCATCAGTGTCGACGTCTTCATTAAAATCAGGAAGAGATGAGTGAATTTTGTTTTTAATAAGCTTATATATTTCAGTTTCTAAAATTAAGATGATTAAGC
>JABUQX010133214.1:0-15000 GCA_015478945.1 Trachelipus rathkii | reverse complement strand
ATGTTTTAGAGTCCTACAAAGAAAATACCTCAAACACCTACCTAAATTATCTGGGAATCCAAATTATTACATGCATAGTATAGTAATTTTTACAAGGATAGATATCTTTGTTACCACACATATAACAATGTACTTATGTTCGACAACGCTTTAATATTAAACAAGAATGTAATTTTTTTAGAATTCTACAAAGTAGATACCCCAAACAACTTCCTAAATTTTCCAAAAGTTTAAATAATTACATGAAACTGTTCTATTTTGAATACTAAATTTTACAACATTAGATTTCTTTTTTTAGCACATATAACAACGTACCTACGCTCGACTACGCTTTATTATTACATCAGAATGTTAGTTTCTGAGAATAATGCAAAGTAGATATCTAAAACACTTCCCTAAATTACCTAGATTCCATATTATTAAATGAAACTGATCTAATATGAATGTTAATTTTTACAACTTTACATTTCTTTGTTTAAACACATTTAAAGGTGTAGCTAAGCCCGACTACGCTCTATTATTAAACGAGAATGTAAATTATTTAGTGTTCTACAAAGAGGAATCCTCAAACACTGGCCTAAATTAACTTGCAGTAAAAATTATTACATGAAACTGACAGTATGAAAACTAAATTTTTGTAACTTTAGATTTCTCTGTTATATGACATAAAACGTTGTACCTAAGCTCAACTATGATTCACTAGTACACCAGAATATAAATTATTTACATTTCAATAAAGAACATAACTCAAATACCTTCCTAAATTACCTAGAAATTCAAATTATTACTTGCAACTGTTCTAATAAGAGTACGTAATACTTATTCAACGTTAGCATAACTTAGTTATCTAAAATTATTACTTGCAACTGGTCTAATTAAGAGTACCAAATTTCACAACGTTAGATTTCTTAGTTACTTTACATATAACAGGTACCTATGTTAGATAACGCTTTATTATTAACCCAGAATGTAACTTTTTTAGAATTCTACAAAGTATATACCTCAAACGCCTGTCTAAATTTAACAAACGCTAAATAATTATATTGAACTGATTTAATATTAATATTAATTTACAAGATAATGTTTCAATGTACTAATACGCTCTACTAGAATGTGAGTTTTTGCGAATTCTCTAAAGTAGACATCTAAAACACTAGCTTGAATTACTTAGGATTCCACATTATTACATAATCCTGATCAAATATGAATGCTAATTTTTACAACTTTAAATTTCTTTGTTATAACAAAAATAACGGTGTAGCTAAGAGCGACTACGTTCTATTATTAAACCATAATGTAAATTATTTAGAAGTCTACAAAGAAGAAACTTCAAACACTGGCCTAATAAACCTTTGAGTCCAAATTATTACATGAAGTTGGTTTAGACTGAAAAGTAAATTTTTACACATTTGGATTTCTGTGTTATAAAACATCAAACGATATAAATAAGCTCAACTGCGCTTTGTTGCTAGACCAAAATAAAGATGTTTTAGAGTTCTACAAAAAAAAGCACCTCAAACACCTGACTAAGTTAACTGGGAATCCAAATTATTACATGAAACTGGTCTAATATGAATACTAAATTTTACAACGTTAGATATCTTTGTTGCTATACATATCACAATGTACCTATGTTTGACAAAGCTTTATTATTACACCATACAACGGTAGCACATATAACGGTTTGCAAAGCCAGAGTACGCTCTATTATTAAACAAGAATGTAAGTTATTTAGAGTTCTACAAAGAAGAAACCTCAAACATTGGCCGAAATTACCTTAGAGTTCAAATAATTACGAGAAAGTGATTTAGAATGAATATTAAAATTTATAACTTTAGATTTTTTTTTTGTTATAGTACTTAAAACGATGTACCTAAGCTTGATTACGATTTAAAGCTACACCAAAATGTAAATGTTTTAGTCTACAAAGAAGATACCTCAAAAATTTGCCTAAATTACCTAGGAATAAAAATTATTACATGAAACTGGTCAAATATTAATACTTATTTTTACAAAGTTAGATAACTTTGTTACTACACATTTAACAATGTACCTATGTTCGACAACGCCTTAATTTTAAATCAGAATGTAAATTTTTTAGAATTCTACAAATTAGATAACTCAAACACCTGCCTATATTTTCCAAAAATCTAAATATTTACATGAAGCTGATCTATTATGAATACTAATTTTTACAACTTTAGATTTCTTTGTTATAACACATATTACAATGTATCTACGCTCGACTACGCTTTACTGTAACACAAGAATGAAAGTTTTTGAGAATAAAGCACTTCCTAAATTACCTAGCATTCCATATTATTAATTGAAACTGATCTAATATTAATGCTAATTTTTACAACTTTAGATTCTTTGTTATATCACATATAACGGTGTAGCTAACCCCGACAACGCTCTATTATTAAACCAGAATGTAAATTATTTAGAGTTCCACAAAGAAAAGGTCTCAAACACTGGCCTAAATTACCTTCGAGTCCAAATTATTACATGAAACTGATTTAGTATGAATACTAAATTTTTACAACTTTAGATTTTTTTGTTATATGACATAAAACGATGTACCTAAGCTAGACTACGCTTTATTGCTACACCAGAATATAAATTTTTTAGATTTCTATAAAGAAGATACCTCAAATACCTACCAAAATTACCTAGAAATCCAAATTATTACATGAAATTGGTCAAATATGAATACTAAATTATTCAACGTTAGATATCTTTGTCACTATAAATAAAACAATGTACCTATTATCGACAAAGTTTTATTATTACACCCAAACTTAATTTTTTTTAGAATTCTTCAAAGTAGATACCTCAAACACGTTCCTAAATTTCCTGAGAGTCTAAATTATTACATGAAACTGATCTAATATTAATACTAATTTTTAATACTTTAGATTTCTTTGTTATAACACATATAACAATGTACCTACGCTCGACTACGATTTATTATATCACCGAAATGTGAGTTTCTGCGAATTCTACAAAGTATACATCTAAAGCACATACATAAATTACCTAGGATCCCATATTATTACATAAACCTGATCTAATAGGATTGCTAATTTTTACAACTTTAGATTTCTTTGTTATAGCACATGTAACGATGTAGCTTAGCCCGAGTACGCCATATTATTAAACCAGAACATAAATTATTTAGAGGTCTACAAAGAAGAAACCTCAAACAATGGCATAATATATCTTGGAGTCCTAATTGTTACATGAAACTGATTTAGTATGAATCCTAAATTTTTACATATTTAGATTTCTTTGTTATAACATATAAAACGATGTACCTAAGCTCGACTATGCTTTATTGCCACACCAAAATGTAAATATTTTAGAGTTCAACAAAGAAGATACCTCAAACATCTGCCTAAATTACCTAGGAATAAAAATTATTATATGAAACTGGTCTAATAATAATACTTATTATTAGCAAAGTTAGATTTTGCTTACAACATATAACAATGAACCTATGTGAGACAACGCTTTAATATTCCACCAGTATGTAATGTTTTTTCAAAATTATACAAAGTAGATACCTCAAACACCTACCTAAATTCTGCAAGTGCTAATTATTGCATGAAACAGATTGTCTAACTGCTAATTTTTTGCAACTTTACATTTCTTTGTTGTAATATTTAAAACGATGTACCTAAGCTCGACTACGCTTTACTGCTACACCAAAATGTAAAAGTTTTAGAGTACTACAAAGAAAATACCACAAACACATGCCTCAATTACCTAGGACTCCAAACTATTGCATGCAACTGATCTAGCATGAATAGTAATTTAAACAACGTTAGATATCTTTGCTACTACACATATAACAATGTACCTACGTTCGTCAACGCTTTAATATTAAACAAGAATGTAATTATTTTAGAGTTCTACAAACTAGATACCTCAAACACCTGCCTGAATTTTCCAAAGGTCTAAATAATTGCATGAAGTTGATCTACTATGCATACTAATTTTTACAACTTTAGATTTCTTTGTTGTAACACATATAACAATGTACCTACGCTCGCCTATGCTTTATTGTAACACCAAAATGTGAATTTTTGCGAATTCTACAAATTAGATATCTACTGTAAAACACTGACCTAAATTACCCAGCATTTCCTATTTATACTTGAAACTGTTCTAATATTAAGGCTAATTTTTACAACTTTAAATTTCTTTGTTATGACACATATAACGGTATAACTAAGTCCGACTACGCTCTATTATTAAACCAGAATGTAAATTATTAAGATTTCTACAAAAAAGTAACCTCAAACACCTGTCTAAATTACTTAGGAGTCCAAATTATTACATAAAACTGATTTAGTTTCAATTCTAGTTTTTTACAACTTTAGATTCCTATGGTTTAATACATTAAACGATGTACCTAAGCTCGACTACGCATTATTACCACACCAGAATATAAATTATTTAGAGTTCAACAAAGAAGATACCTTAATTACCTGCCTAAATTATCTAGGAATATAAATTATTACATGAAACTGTTCTAATATGAATACTAATTTTTACAACGTTAGATATCTTTGTTACTTCAGATATAACAATGTACCAATGTTCGACAACGCTTTAATAGTATATCAGAATGTAATTTTTTTAGAATTTTACAAAGTATTTAATTCAAACACTTGCCTAAATTTTCCGAGAGTCTAAATTATTTCATGAAACTGATCTATTATGAATACTAAATTTTACATCTTTATATTTCTTGGTTATAACACATATAGCAATGTACCTACACTCGACTACATTTTATTACTACATCACAATATATTTTTTTGCGAATTCTACGGAGAAGATATCTACTGTAAAACACTTGCCTAAATTACCCATGATTCCATATTTATACATGAAACTGATCTAATTTGAGTGCTAATTCTTACAACTTTAGATTTCTTTGTTGTAACACATATAACGGTGTGGCTAAACCCGACAACGCTCTATTATTAAACTAAAATGTAAATTATTTAGCGTTCTTCAAAAAAGAAAACTCAAATACCTGATTAAATTACCTAGGAGTCCAAATTAATACATGAAACTTATTTAGTGTGAATTGTAGTTCTTACAACTTTAGATTTCCTTGTTATAAGATAAAAAACGATGTATGAAAGCTCGACTACGCTTTATTGCTACCCAAAAATGTAAATTTTTTAAAGTTCTACAAAGTAGATACCTCAAACACCTGCCTAAATTACCTTTGAATCCAAATTATTGCATGAAATTTGTCTAATATGAATACCAATTTTTACAACGTATGATATCTTTGTTACTACACATATAACAATGTATCAATGTTCGACAACGGTTTAATACTCGTACACCAGAATGTATTTGTTTTTAATTCTACAAGTATGGAATTCAAACATCTGATTAAATTTCCCAAGAATCTAAATTATTACATGAAACTGATCTAAAATGAATACTAATTTTTACAACTTTAGATTTCTTTAATATATCACAAATAACAATGCACCTACGCTCGACTACGCTTTATTACTACACCACAATGTAAATTTTGCGAATTCTACAAAGTAGATATCTACTGTAAAACACTTGCTTAGAATACCTAGGATCCAATATTAATCATGAAACTGATCTAATATGAATACTAAGTTTTACAACTTTAGATTTCTTTGTTATAACACATATAACGGTGCAGCTACCTGCTACCATTTCTAAGTTTATGGGCTCAGCATCCACCTTGGATGGGTGTAGCGACTTTAAACCACGGTTCCGGGATGGTGACGTTATCAGTTTTTGGGGTAGCAAATTTGATGGGAATGCGATAATTAGAACTACTTAAATTGAGGTGGGGAAAGTGTGGCTTATAAGACTTGTTCCTAGACCCATTCGACTTGTGGTTATCACTAAAGATGTCGATTAAATGTTAAATAAAACTACCGAATTTTTTTTAATTATATTTTTCAATGTATTAAGCCAATCAGAACAAGTAGAAAGACGATTTGAATATCGATTTCGGGGTAAAATACCACGATTAATCGATTGAAATCATCATAAATGGTCTATCGATCATTTGAAACCTTCAAGAAACCAAAAAAAAAAGAAGTTAATACCATGAAATTCAGGTCAAAAATTCCGAAAACGGTCCTTCAGACCTCAAAAACGGTCTCATCGATCTTAGAAACCTATACTTTGACACATCAAGTGTCAAAATCTGATGAGGTGATGGAAGTTCCAGGTCAACTGCCCACGTGACATGAATTTCCTGCCGGTTTGGAGATCCTTAATTATGATTATCAATTCTAGAACTGAGGCTTGTCACTGACGTGCAATGTTGCCACTGGAAAAGTAAATTTCCAAATTCCTCCGGAGTCAGCTGCTGACATGCAAGCAGCTATGGAAAAAAACCCAGGAAACGTTAAAAAGCGCAAAAAAATGTTAAAAAGAACCACAAAAATGCTAAAAAGTTAACAAAAAGATAAAAAGTACAGTTAAAATGACTTTGGTTGCCAAATTTAGCGACAAATCTTGTATCTGTCATTTTTCCTGTCAGTATTGCCCCCTATACTAGTGACATGCCATTTGATGAAGATGATTAAAAGCTTATATCGATAGTGTCAAAAAGATGATTTAAGGTGAAGACGAGAGTTCAACAAGGCAGTGCTTTATCACATTTATAATTTAAAACATTTATGAAAGTGGTTATTGCTGATTTAAAAGGACAATAGAGAGGAGAGGTATAAAACAGAATAATGGTTTATGCAGACGATATTGCCGAGGGGCGTACGGATTAAGAGGAAAGGGAGGAAGACATTAGAAGATGGCAATTGGTATAAAAATGAACGTTGAAAAGACACAAATTCGAACTGTCACTAGAACATGTAGCAGAAAGAAGATTAAGAGGGAATATTTTCAATTTAAATTTTGATAGTATAAAATAATTTAAAAGAATAAGTAGAATTAGGAAATAAATAAACATCACAGATTAATTAATTAATTAATTAATAAAAGGTAATTAATTAATTAATTAATTAATTAACGGTAAAGAGAGTTTAAGTAATTCAGAAGACTCCAAATTAGGAAAGTAAAAACAAATGACTTTGTTGCTCGTATACGAACATCCTTCTTTAAATGGATATTGAGGATAGAGGGAACATGGTAGAGTTTTCTGCCGGATCGCCGGTTGACTCTTAGCTTCACCTCTCCCAGAGGCTTGGTGTTTCAGCTAAAGCTTTCCGCGGCCCAAATATTTGAATTTTTGTTAATTAATTAATAAAATCTAAAGTAATATATATAATATTAATATAATATAATAATATAAATATAATATATTATAAATATAATATATAATATAAAGTCTAGAGTAAGAGAGAAAGGGTTCATAAAAGAGAAAATTAGAATTAAAAGAGAGAATATGCGTAAATGAAAAAAAAACAAAAACAAAGAAACAATGTTTCATAATAAGACAGAATTCCCAATCCTGAATAAATCCCATGACCAGTTCTTGCCAACTACCAAGCCATAATGGAGGAATATGTTTATGAGATTCTATCTTAGAGTTCACCATCGTGGCCTTTCCAAGTCTACGTTTGTATGGCCATTTTCTTAATGTTGTTAAATGAGTATAATTACGTAAGCAGAAAATTATGAGAATAAAAAAGTTGTCATTATTGGCCGTCAATAGATGTTCCTATGAACGTTCAAAAGTACTCAGATTATACCATTCTGTGTGGATAAGACGATGAAAAGTGTATATCATTGACCATTGAGTTGTAAAGAATATATATATATATATATATATATATATATATATATATATATATATTATTATTAATATATTATATTATTTATAATAATATATTTAGTATTAATAATATATATTATTATATAATATACTTTGTATTAATATATTTATATATATATGTAAACATTATATAATAATGTACATATTATTTAATATATATATATATATATATATAATATAATATATTTATATATATAATATATTAAATTATATTATATAATATATATATATATATATATTATAATATATTAATATATTAATATATAATATTATTATTTAAAATATTAATCAAAGTGGTCATCTTTGTATTAATTATTTAATGAGTTTTTTATATTTTTTTTCTTTTAATTATTAAAATACCCAGAAGAAACCTAACTCTCAATAAATCAAATGGATTTTTATTTTTTTCTTCTTATTTTAAAACAACCTGTATTATATTTAATCCTTTCTATCAGATTAATAATTTCTTGGGTATTAAAAATGGTTTTGAAAGCATCTATTTAATCTTTATATATATATAATATATATATATAATAATATTATATATATATATAATATATATATATATATATATATATAATTATATATATTAATATAGATATATTGTATTAATACTTATATAATATATATATATTATATATATATATATATAGATATTATATATATATATATATATATATTATATTTAATATATATATATTATATTATATATATATATATATATATATATATATATTATATATATATATATATATATATATATATAATTATTATTAATTTAAGGACTAAGTAAAACTACTCATCACGAGGACAATTCATTATAAGCCTTTACAGGTAAGTTGTGATTACTCGCGAAAATGCATTTTATAGACTATATCTGAATTGTGACGTAAATCGATAAATATAAAACAAGTAGAATACTTGAAATATTTCAATAATATTAATAATAATGTGTGATATCCAAAATTTTAAAAAAGAAATATATGTGTTTTTGTGTGCTTCACCGATGCGTGTAGCTGAAAATGAGTAAGCTAATGACCGAAAGTGTTTTATTTTTAAATTTGATATGTTGGCACATATAAGAGTGTTGTCAAGACGTGCGTTGATATAATAAAATTGAATGATATATATAGTATTAGATAAATATAGTGTATTTATTGTATATTATATTAGGTTAGGTTAATATGTATATATATAAATTAATATTATATATATATATATATAATATATATATTATATAATAGATATATATGATAAATTTATATATATAATATATATATATAATATTAGTATATATATATATATTATATAGTATTTGATTATATATTATATATATATATATATATTATTTATACACTATCTATATATATATATACTATATATATATATAACTAGAGAACGGCAGCACTAGTTAAATGAAGGTGTAATAAGGAAAGTTTTCTGGCATATGTTTCTTATTAATCTTTTGATAAATTTTTAAAAAAATTTTATTCACCCCATTTAGGGTGATTACGAGCGACGGGGACAGAGAGGGACGAAGTCCCCCCCTGTCGTTCACCCGGGAGGACCAAGAGACCCCATCCTGCCACTCTCTTTGCGGTATTACCCTCACTGGTATTCCTTAGTTAAAAAAAAAAAGATAATTTTACTCATATAAAAAATTCTTATGAACTAAGGAAAATACATAGGTAAACCGCAAGATGGCAGGAAGTCGAGGTGCTCTCGGCATTCCCGGTAGTGACGACGAGGAGACTTCGGCCCCCATATGTCCCCCGTCGCTCGAGCCCCCTAAAAAAAGTAAAAGATAAAAAATTTTTTTAATTTTTTTGCAGGCAAATTAAGCAAAAAAAAAAAAAAAGTTTAAAACCAAAATCTTAAAATTTTCCGCTGATCCAAATTATATAATTTGTTTACTGTAGGGAGGCTGCCGGTCCTAGTTACATACTGATTCATTTCAGAAAAATCTGACCAGTCTATATAAATATATATATATAAACTATAATATAATATATTATATATCATTTTATGAATATAAATATATATACTATATATAGATTAAATAAATAGTATATAATATATAGTATATATATATATATATATATATGTATATATAATATATTATATTATAATATATATAACTATTAGATATATTCAACATTCATTGTGGACACAAATTAATAAATATTACGTCGAATAAACTAAAAATTAAATAAAATGAAATTTTCAAAATTAAATTAATTTTTGAAGACTAAAGGAAAAAATAAGGAGTTACTTGTAAAAAATATTACAAATTTTTTTAATTTTATCTTTATTTTAAAATAAAAAAATATTACCATCCATTCCAATACTAAATTATTTTGCGCGTCGTGACAACAAAATAAGAGTATATAATATAATTAAATTATATAATATATAATTATATATTATATATATTATTATATATATCATATAATATATATATATTAATAATTAATATATAGTTAATATAAATATATAATACATATATAGATATTATAAATACATAAAGATCTATACATATATAGAAATTAATAAAATATATTAATATATATATTAATATATAGTATAATATATATATATATATATATATATATATACTATATATATTATAATATATATATTATAATTATATATAATATATATAATATTATATATATATATATTATAAATATTATATAATAATATATTATATATGTAAAATGTTCCTAAATGGATAAAACTAGAAATGCATTTTATGATTCGAGGGAAAAATCAGAAATAAAGAAGAATTTTTTTTATTTTAAACAAATAGGTAAAAGGTTTCGTAAAGTCGAGTTGTTGTATTGTTTATTATCGTGTTTTAATGAATTATTTAGCATTTCAAAATTATTTTTCTTGCTATAAATTATTGTTTCATTTAGGATTATTATTGAGTAAATGAAAATTAACTAAACAATACCATAGGTTAGACCAACAGGCTGCGGTACATAGCATGGCAGCCGCATCAGTGATGCGCGAGTCGCTCAATGCGCGCTTCGAGCAGCGTGCCGTGTTGTAACAACTTATGTTCGCGCTGCGCCTGCAAAAGTTATATAAATATATATATATATTATATATATTATATATATTATATATATAATTATATAATATATTATATAATATATATATATATATATATATTATATAAAAGTAAATTCATATATAATAGTGAAATATATATATATATATATTATATATATATATATATATTATTTATTAGTATATATAAGTAAATGTCTATATTATACATATATATATATATATATACATATATATATATATATATATAATATATATATATTATATATATATACTATATATAATATATATATATTATTATATAATATATAATAATTATATATATATATAGTATATATATATATAATGTAAATATATAATATAAATAATAATGTTAAATATAACTATAGATTAAACTTTTCACCTCAACATAATATTACAATTCTTTTATTTAATGGGAAAATTGAAAATTCGTAAAAAAATCCCTCAAATCAATAATCTAAAAAAGGTCCATTTTCTCTTTTATAATTCACTTAGAAACATGGGACCATATATATATATATATATAATATATATATATATATACATAATATATATATATTTAATTATATATATATATATATATATATATGTATATATATACTATATCAGTGGCGTAGCTAGATGTTTTCACATGGGTAGGCAATATTAATATATATTATATATAAATAATATATATAATATATATAATATATATATATATATAATATATTATATATATATATATTATATTATATAATAATTATATTATTATATAATTATAATATTATATATAGATTATAGTGTAGTTATTTACTTTTTGTTTTTATTTTTATTTTAATATGCGATTGCATGCATTCAAACAAATTGTATATAATTATCAAATATATAACGGTATAATTATATATATATATATATAGTATTATATATATATAATATATATATAAATATTATATTTATTATATATATATATATATATATATTATATAAATTATATAAATGTATACTACATATAATCATCTCATTAGTATAAATATGATA
Organism: Trachelipus rathkii; assembly: GCA_015478945.1. NCBI lineage: Eukaryota > Metazoa > Arthropoda > Malacostraca > Isopoda > Trachelipodidae > Trachelipus > Trachelipus rathkii. The sequence goes on along the minus strand of JABUQX010133214.1, from coordinate 3,074 downwards.
TGCATAATAATATATATTATATATATATATATATATATATAATATATATATATATATATATATATATATTATATAATAGCATTATGTTTACCAAGAAAAATTACACAGTCTATTAGCCTTCTCATAATCTGGCGATTTTCGTCAACTTCTTCTTTATGTTTTTTAATAAGCGTTTTATGAGATTCACTTAAAGCCTGATCAATATTGTTAAATTCGAAAGTTAAGTTTTGGCCAAATAATCAACCCTAACTTCCCATTTCCCATCTAATATTAATAACTCAAAATATAATTAAATTAATTAATAATTAAAATTTCAAGTGAAACATGGTTTCAAAAGAATAATTTTAAAAAAAAAATAATATATTTTTATGGCAACACTCTCGGAGAGTACGTTCTCGAGCGGACGGCACTGAAGCCATCCCTAAAATTATAGACTTGGGCTATAGGGATATGTTTTATTCAGCTACGCCGGAGTGTGCGTATGAAGTTAAGCAGTGGATAATGAGAGGTGCAAAGTGGCTAAATAGCTCATTTTTTGGGTTTTAATATTTCTTTAAGATGTTGTTTGATTAATTTCTCTATGTTTCTTATTATATTAAATTTTTATATTTTTTTATTTTGTATTTTACTTAATTTTTAATTTGCTATTCCAAAATAAGATAGGCAATGACTACCCAGCCTATCCCTTAACCTACGCTCACTCGAAGTACGATATAGATATATATATATATATATATATATATATAAATATTATATATATATATATATCATTATAAAATATTTATACTATATATTATATTATATTTATATATATTATATCATTTATTATAACTATATATACTTATATATATCTATATACTATATAAGTAGGTAAATATATATATATATATATATTATATATATATATATATATATTATATATTTATATAGTATATATAATAATACCTAATATATATCATTACAATTATACATACATAATAATATTATATATATAAAATTCCGATCCGCTTTATAGCAGCTTGGCTAAAGTTTCATTAAATATACTCAATGGTCTTTCATCAATGTTTTGCTCTATGTTCCTCCTCCAACTCTGTTTGTATTTTCATCAATGACCCTCATTCTTTCGTTCATTTCATCAACTATCCATTCTTATATCAAAAAAGACCTTACTCTTCATTACTCTTTCAATTTTGTAACACATCCAGCACAACTGAAAATAGCTATAGTTTAGAAACATAGAATTTACCTTAGACTTTTCTGGCGTAAGAAAGAATGTTTTTCTTTTTTAAACTCTCAAAAACGATGTTGCTTTATCTTATGCAATTATATCAATTACATTTTCTTCAAAACCACAGATTTAAACCTATATATTTCTTAATATTGGTATTTCATTCTAATTGATCATTTTTGGGTCGATCAAAAGATGTTTCTCACTTTATAAGCTTCCAAGAAGTTCCTTGGTTGGAATCTAGGATTATTCGTCTTATCTGCTTTCAGTAAACTTCTAGAACCACTTTCTCTCCCTCGAACATCTCTCTTGCTAATTCTCTAGCCTCATACCTACTCCTATGAAAGAAATTCGCGTGAAAAACCCCTTTCCACACTGTCTCATATTTCTTCGTTAAAGGTCTCTGATCGCCTTGTTGACCGATAAGCTCATTTCTTATATGGTAATCCTCTTTTAGAGTCTTGAAATAAGTCTTCTCTTTCTTCATTTTCCCACTTGTCTTTGTATTGCTTTCTAATTCTTAAATCAGAACATTATTGGGACTTTAATTTGGTTTTAGATCCGGAAAGCTCCTCCACTATAATGATGTTACGTTAATTCTATGAATCTTCTCACGAGAGAATATATTATAATATTAATATTATATATATACATATATATATATACCTAGTATAATACGCCTATAACGACTATAATAAGTATTTTTCATATATTAATATAGAGAAATAATAAGCTAACGACTATATATATATAACTATACTCATTTATAATATATATATGTAATATATATATATATATATTATATCCATATATATATATATATATATATATATATAGTAAGTGATATATAGTGATATACATTATATATATATATATATATATTATATATAATATATAGTATATAATAACTATATATATATATATATATATATATATATATGTATATATATATAATAATACTATCATAGCTATAAGTATCTTACTTTCTCATATATATATATTCTATATATAGATATATATAATATATAGCTTATATATACTATATAGTATATATATATAATATATATAAATATATATATATATATATATATATATATATTATATATATATATATATATATATATATATTATTATTATAATATTATATATAGTATATAATATTATATATATATATTATATATATATATATATATATATCATATATAATATATATTAATATATATTATTATATATATATTATATAAATATTATATATATATGTATATATATATAATATATATGATATATATATATATATATATATATATATAGGATATATATATATATATATATATATAGAATATATATATATAATATATATTTAGTATATATGTATATATTATTATATATATAATATATATAGATATATTATTATATTATATATATTATATATATATATATATATTATAGTATATATAATATATAATATATTATAATATATATAAATATATTATATATATATATATAGTATGATATATATATATATATATATATCAGCATTTGTTTCAATATAGATTTTATGTATTTTATATGCCCAAAATACAAGCAAAAAGTTTGAAGCGATATTACCAAATATTCAAATAAAACCTATTGTTTGTATCACTCTGAGAATAATAGGTTTGAAAATTTTTGTTCGTAATCCCGTTAATACGGTTTAGTCTGTTATTCTGGTTTGAACTCTGTCCACAGTTTGAAGGCCCTGTCAACATGCATGTTGTGATAGAGTAGAATTATCCAAGTAAGGCGATATCACTGTACGGTACTTTTAGGGTCTGTTAATTCTGTTTTCCTTATTTTTTTCCTCTGT
>JABUQX010133213.1:0-30741 GCA_015478945.1 Trachelipus rathkii | reverse complement strand
ATATATATATATATAGATCATATAATTATAATAAATATATAATATAATATATATAATATATATATAAATATATATAATCGTAATATATAGGTATATATATATATATACATCTTATATATACTATATATATTATACATGGGCGTCGCCAGCTTTCAAAGCTAGAGGGGGCAGCTTAAAATTTTAGAGCTTTATATATATATTTTATTACTAATATATAATCATATATATTATAGTATATATATTATATATACTATATACTATATATATATATATCACTATAGTTATATTATATATACTATATATATATATAGTATATAATATATATACTACTTATATATACTATATATATAACTATATAGTATTATATATCTTTCTTTCTGTTCTTTCTTCCTTTATTTTCCCAAGCAATGGGGGAGTAAGGTGGCGTGATCGAGCTGCATCTGGAAACAGAACGCAGTAGAGAGGCATGACATAAGTCGCAAAAGAAAGATTTGACATCATCCCCGCACTTAGCCGCAAACCCCTCAGTTACACAATTTAATTTAGCGAGAACTCATTAACGGCCAGTCAGAAACTTCCCCCTCTAAGCTTCAAGGGACCAGCGATGGACCCTCACTATGTAAGATCGTCAGTTTTTAAGGGTCCACTCCTTGGCCCAGGTGCGGACCCACAACCATATTCCCCTCACAACTCCCCGCCATTCACTCCTTTATACACCTTTCTTTCCTCTCGCCTCTTACAAACTTTCATTTCTCTCCCCTTCAGACTCTCGTTCACCGACTCAATCCACTTTCTTCTTCGGTTCTCCCAGCCGGGTCCGTTCCCAACACACTTGCCACGTATAATCCGCTTAACCAAGCCTGACTATCATTTCAGTCCGTTTTCAACATGACCAAAACAATCTACAAAATACTTTCATTTATTCTCTCAATTTACTCCCTTTGCTCCACACCACACATCTCTTCTAATGTACTGGTTCGTTCCCTCATTTTTATAATTCGTTTTGTCAGCGACTCTAGCATTTGCCCCTAAGATTGTCCATCTGGAAACACATTGAACTTTAGATCATACTTCTTTTTCCCGGCCATTTCTCACTACGATACCAGTGACCAGGTAACAAAACATACCCCTCATGTAAAACCCTAGACGCACTCAAGACTTAGTCCCTTTACATGCCACTGCAATTTAATTGCACAGCCACCTTCCTGCCCATTCACAACTTTCCTACATACACTCTGCATCATCCTCCCTTTTTCATCCACACATACCCTAAATATTTTAAACCTCCAGACACTGTCCAGCTGTCTCACCATTCTAACCATTTACTTCACACTGATACTTGTCCTCATCACACATTATCCATAACCCAATACTCTTGATCTAACGTTTACTTTCAAACCCCTCCTTTAGTTACACACCTTGCCAAATCTCTCTACCAATCATAATGGAATTTTCTTCACATTCGGCCTAAATTTTCCAATCCTTTTGGGGCTGATCGTAATAAATTTTTTTCTAATAATTATGACTAATTGATTTGAATAATGGATGATTAAAGGTATCGGATATATATATATAATATAATATTAGATAATATAATATATAAGTATAATAAACTGATATATATATAGAATATATGATATATAATGATAAGATTATAATGATGAATATTAATAATGAAATAATTATATATAGTAAATTAATGTTTATATAGTATGCTAACTTAATCAAATTTAAGAGTCATGACTATAATATATTATATTATATATACATATCAATATATAAATAATATAATGATAATATTAATTATTATTATTATATGACTTATTCAATAAATATATATAGATTATACTATTAATACTATTTAATATTTTTTTATAAGAGTACGACATATTTTAAAAGAAAAGATTAAGTCATGGTGTTATCGGCCCTTATTTTTTTGAAAGTTTTTAGAAACAAAAAATGAATTATTACAATACTACACAAATCCAACTGGATCCAATATTGAGAGTAATTTGTATGACTCCAAAAACCATATCCCATCCGAGTTAAAATTTTCAGAGCATTTATTGTTAAAATGTGAATGTAGAAGGAGTTAGTCCAGACATCCATCATAGTATGTGTAACTCAGTGTCTCAATGTGGTTGAGGCTGAACTCTGTGAGTGAGGGTTGCTGGTCAGTGTAGGCTTTCCGATTTTGTGCCTAAATGTTTTGTTCTTAATAACGGATTAAGTTTCCAATTCATACTACATGTGTTATTCTCCTTCATTTTCCCATGGACCTAGGATATCACGTTGCTTAAATATCCTTTAAATAAATAAAAGGTAATTAACTAGGCCTAATTATTTCTTATTTTTTCGCAAGAATTTTTAAATTATGTATAATTTCATACTAATTTATTGGAGAATTCATTTATTTATTTTTAGTTGAGTGTGTTTTAAATTTTTATTCAACATCTTTTAATTTTTCTCTTATTGCAGGATATACTATGGGTTTTTTATTTATAGTCTGCTCTATTTAATAAGTATAATCTATTATCTAAAGAGAACACAATGGTCTTAGGAAGGCTTGATTTGTCTGTTACGTCGATAGATAAAAGAGGGGGTGGGAGGGGTATGAAATCACTTTCTACTCTTAGATTTCATTTGTCAAGAATTTCATTGTAGTAATGCTATACTAATCCAATCGTTAATGCTTTGGTGTGTTTCATATATGCCGTCAATGTTAGAAGAAAAAGAGACAAATACGCGAATTCGGCAACAAAAACTTCAAGTGATCTATATTCCTTTTTGGGTAGGAAAGGCCCGAATTCCAGTACGGCCCCGAACATCACGCTATAAAGCAACTTGAAATCCTTTTTCAAACTTGAAAGATCTGAAAACGTCTTTAAAATCGACGTAAACTCCAGCGCAGATATAAAGAAAGAAGAACAGTGTGCGATTAATTTGAGGAATGACCTTACTTTGACATTATATCTCATATGCATAACGCGCTATGTTTGATAGTTCTTCAGAAGACAAAGGAATTTCTCCTGCCCAACGAGAGAAAAGGATCGGCGTGGAACTTATAGGATCTGTGGATAAGACCCTGTATGTTACTTTAAAGAAGAGCTGAATTATGCACAAAAGGAAAGACTGTAGATCAGGCCCTAAGAAATAGGAGTAAGTAGAGAGGTGAATAGTGATAGACTTATCAATATCTAAAGGAGTATTCTTGCATCTTCTATTAAGCTCAAGGCTAAGGGATAATGTGGGAAACAAGTAGTTGAATAGGCAACATTATCTGAAATATCTGAATAGAGCAAAATAAACCTCATCCAAAGCGATTTCATAGAGCTTAAAATGTAATATTTAGTACACCTTTACTCTTTGCAGCTGCATCATTTGATATATGTACTGGCGTTAATCATAGATATAAGAAAAAGCCACATTGTTTCTGACTTTTGAAACTCAGCTATTATGCCTTGGTAATATTTGAGTGCATGATCCACATAAATGCTAATTGCGTGGAATACTCAGGCAGAAACTAATAGTCAATACATACAGGGATGCAAAATGCGCGCGACACTATTTGTACGGGCCTCTCACAGAGATTTTAATCAGAGAAGATTTACAATGCAACTGAAAACGGCCACTATACCATGCGGTTCCACCTTGGGGATGGGAAAGACTAGCAAGATCTGACATAGAAAAGAACATGAGGATCACCTCCCATTCTCATATCTGGCCCGAGAATTAATAAACATTACGTTAGTAGTTCCTACAGTGGCTAAGTTCTGGAATGGTTAAATTGCAAGCACACATGCCTTATATTTTAATGCCCCTACAGAATGCGGGAGTATGTAGATCACCCATCGTGCAGCAAATGCTGTCTATGACACAAACTGCTGTGCGAGAACACAGGACGTCGAAGTGAGTGCCCATGTGTTTTTAGTTGGAACAGATAACTTGGCAGAGTTTTGAATAGCATCTCTTGACTTTGCCTATCATAGATATAATTGGAAACTTTGTTTTTATCAGCACAGGTCGTTAATCTCCAAAATTTCGACCATGTTCGGAGAAAGTTCCGAGGCCTTGAGAGTGATAACTATATTACATTTAGCTCTAGAACGCTTTGGGTGAGGTTCTTCGGCTTCTTTTGCATTTGCATCAGATAATCACGATTATGTGCCTTCACTACTGTTTCCCACTTCACTGCTGCTATAGAAGATGCAAGAAACTCCTTTAGAAGTTGATGCTTCGCATTTCTCTCTACTCCTTTTCTTAAGGCATGTCTTCAGCGTTTCGCTGCTATTAGTGCATAATTCGCATCTTCTTTGCCAGACAGAAGGTCGTTATCCACAAGATCCTCATATGTTCTCACGCCGTCCTTTTCTCGTCGGTGTACGGCAGGAAGAAATTCTTGTCTTCTTTTGAGAACTATCATAACTTAGCGCGGGAGTTATCATGAGATATTGTCAAAGAGGCATCCAAATTATCCACGATACTGTTTCTTCCTTCTTTATGGCTGCGGCTGGGAGTATCGTCGATTGTCTAAGACGTTTCAGATCTTTCCATAGTTTGAAAAAGGATTTCAAGTTGCTTTATAGAATGATGTTCGGGCCGTACTGGAATTCGTGCCTTTCCTACCCAAAAAGGAATAAGATCTCTGATAGTTTTTGTTGCAGATTCGCGTATTGTCTCTTTTTCTTCAACATTCAACACGACGCCTAAGAAACACACCCAAAGCATCACGATTGGATGGTAGCTTACTACCATGAAATTTCTTGACAATAAAATCTAAGAGAAAGTATTTATATCTTTACTACGAGTAACAGTATCGCCTTCAGCCATTGGTCTCTAGTTATAACTATATTAATAGCAGCTATAAAATAAAAATAATAGTATACCTGCAAAGAGAAAAAGATTGATTTATTAAACACACTCACTAAATAAATCAAATTTAAGTGATTTAGTATTGAAACAATAAATCAAATTTAATGCTACCGATATTTAGCACGTGTATTGGTTGGGAAGGGAACACATGTAAAAATTTAATGAAACTTATCCGTTTATTAAGAACAAAACATTTAGGCACAAATCGGAAGCTACAACTGACCGCACCCTCACTCAACAGAGTTCACTCAAGCCACTGACACGGAGCACATCTTGGATGTACATGGACTTACCTCTAAACTATTTTCAAGAATAGCCTCTTTGAAATTTTATGTGGGAGTTTCTATTACCCAAAGTGTGAACTCCAGACTTTCAGATTCGGTGAGAGTAAAACCATTTTTTCAAAACTTCAAAAACTTAGTTCCCCAGAGTGCACAAATTTTCATTATATATATTATATATATATATAATATATATATATACTATTATATTGTATATATATATATATATATATTATACTATATAATATATATATATAAATATAATATATATATCATATATAATATATATATAATATATATATATATAATATATAATATACTCATATATATTATAATTATATATTACTATATATTATACTTTCTATTATAGTAATATATATATAAATTATATTTTATATTTACTACTAACTTATACTATACTATATATATATATACATATAACCAATATAATAATATATATATATGTTAAAAGAAAGAAACATGGCTTGGAGTATTTCATTATGATAATAATCATGATTAATATTATTTAAATAAAATTATTCTTTATAAATACAATAGATATCAAAACAATAGTGCATGATGGAAATTCACACAATAGAGCAGTTGCAAAATGGATGTTATTAATAAAATAATTCCTTTTGTTCAACGCAAATTATCAACTACTGTTTGAGAAAAAATAATTCATAATTGTCAAACACAATTTTTCTGTGTAAACTCATCATAGCCAGTCCGTTTTAACTGTCGTCTTCCACAGTGACTTCGCAGCAAAGTTTGATCCTTTTCGCAGCAGACTGAAAGAGTTGTTCTACTGTACTGGCGGTGCATGGTTGGCGAGTAGTATCAGCAAAGCCTTTCTTCGTCGACGGGAAAGAAACTCCCAGTCTAGCCGTTTAAGAATATGGCATTTACAACAAGATGCTTTTTTGTGCTTCTAAACGTACATCTCAATTTGTGTACCTTTTACACAGCCAATTCGGACTCCTGCAGATGTACCAAAGTTCGTAGCTCTTCTCTATGCCTTTCTAAGTGGTAAAAACTATAAAATGAAGCTTTTTTTCCTTTAACTCATCGATTGGTTTTGGAAGTTAGCACGTGGGAAAGGAATGTAGATATCTCAATGCATAAGCAGGGTTATTTTCAGTAGAAAATCTAATTTCAAAGAAGAGGTTATAGAATCTAGATTACAGAGTTATTAAGGATTCTTCTCCAGAACCTACGTGGGAGTTTTGTTGCCATGGGTGTTCGTCTCGGTATGCTGACTTCCTACCACAAATCCTGTGGTATATTCAGATCAAAGTCCCAGTGTTGCTCGGCGATTGCTAATTAGCACTTTCATTAGCAGACTGAAAAGTTTGAGAAGGGTGATTTTTCTTCGTTACTTTATCCGTATAGCTCCTAACTATTCCACAATATGTGTATGAATAGTAACTGCTGATGGTTGTATGACGATATCCAAGGTCCTTGGATTGGAGAGCATTTAAACAACTGGCTTCTAAAATTCGCAGTGATACTTTACTAGCGTGAGAGCTAAATTTATATAGCCACGATTAATGACTGTAGACTTTACATGCCATCTGAATAGCAATGAAAATAAGCGCTCACTTTTTCTTATTATATGGTTTATATAATGGCGGTATTTCCTTCCATGGAAAGGATTTCAATGCTTGCATCATGCGTACAAATGTTGCGGTCCTTTAATAAACACTTCTGATGCATCATTGGGTATATTGTATCTAAACTCAATCTGCCGTATAATCTGGCTACATATGATGCTTATATATTATATTATATTGAGTAATATGTTAGGATAATTAATATTTTTGTTTCTATACTCTACAGGTTCCGACTTCGTCGGTAAAAACCGCTCAAATAAAATGCCTTTATAGTTAACCACTCATAGTATAATTTGACGGATTTCTGATATATATAGTATATATGTGTTACAACTCATTTATTACTAGATTTTTGTATTATTTGTGATGAAGAGCCAATATAGATAAATAGGTAAATCTATAGATTTTATTTAACTTTTTTCTTACGTACAATTAATGCTATTGGATACTACATTCCCTTATCTATTTGCTCATAGAAGACATTAGCGTATTAGAACAGCCATTTGAAACCCAACTCCACGATTTCTCAGGGATCTCAGTGTTCTTTCAGGTCCGTTGACACATAAATCTGTGACTCAATGAGCTTTTCGCAAATATTTGAGTATTTTGCGTCAAGATGCTTTCAGGTGTCTACAAATTTTTCTATATAAATCACGCATATTTTGTAGTATGTATTCTCGGACTCTTTGTCAAATATTATGCGCCCAATACCGTTTAGAGTCAGAATTTGTTCTCTTACATGCATAAATATATCAGCTAGGTATTTAATTCATTCTGCATAAGTATAACTTATTTACTGGGCGTCGAGACTTTCTTACTTTAGTGTAACTAAATACTTCTTTAATGCCAGATTCAGTACTTAATCCAAAACAATAGTCAGAGAAATTATCTACATAATTTGAAGTCTGATATAAATAAATTTTGTATTGTGGGGATATTTTTCTTCCCCTTTTTTTTCCATAAATATAATTTTTGAATGTACATCATGTCTCCAAGGGGACATCTTTCCTAAGCGGCAGCAATTTGCATGCAAAGACACTCCCTACTATTCAATTGGTATGCGTGGTACCACCGAGTTAATGTCATTCAGCGCATGTTATTCCAGAAAAAATGTACACCAATAGAAATCATATTAAGAAGATTATTCTTAGGTCTAGGTGTAAGAATACGTATATAACAATCTTCATATGTTAGTACTGTTCTTTTATTTCTCAACGTCAATAATCAAATAGAATAAAATTATATTTCATGATATTACTAATCCCCAATAGTAACGTATATCTTTCATAACCTCAATCAGTGTTTTCAAGTAGCACTGTTACTATCTTTTACTGGAAACGTCTCATTTTTTTATAGACTCCGAAAAATATAGAACCCATATCGCTTGAGTCGTCGCAGGGGGATGAGGCACCATGAGGAGTGGTGCTATCATCAGTCGCCGAGTAAATTCGTCGTATTAGTAGTGAGGTGTTGATTGTCCCCTGTCTTGACTTTAGTGTGTAGCTTGAACAGTAGATTGGAATCTATCTTCGTTTTCACCCGCCTACATTTCCATTTTTTGTCTTCCTTTGTCACTAATTACTTGCAACCATATTTATACCTGATATATTAACGTATTAATAGATATTAATAATATATAATATACTTTTATATACCTATAGCATATACTATATATCTAACTCATAGATATTAAGTACCGCACCTATTATAATCTTGGGTGATATGATCCTCTATAGTCATATCTGAGTAATATATATCAGGACTAGTCTTATAGATAATAACTAAAGATTGATCGGTAATGTATATATTATATTAATATAGATTATTATATATATATATATAATATATACTATATATAATAGATATATATATATATATATATATATATATATATATATATATATATATATATATATATATATATATATATATATATATACCGGTAAAATATATATATAATATATATAATAATAATAATATATATAATGATGTATAACTATCTATTATATTATATGTAATATATAATATATATTATATATATATATTAATATATATTATAATTATAAATGATATATTATAATATATAGATATATATATATATATTATATATATATATATATTAATATATAATATTTATAATATATATATATATATATATTATATAATAATATATTATATATGTGTATATATCTATCTGTCTGTCTAAATCTCTGCCACACATATGGTCATAGGCTAATAATTTTACTAACATCAAAGATGTTAACAGAAAATTAAATCTTTTTCATGCAAAGAATCTGTTTGTCTACCAATGCCTACCTTTTCTTTCTATCGAAAAATGTTTTTAAAAAATAAACTTTTTCACTCTGTAGGAGAATGTTCATCTCTAGCAATTCTCTACTTTTCAGGAGTAAATACACAAAATTTTATATTTAATATTAAGGTAAAACGTACCGTACCATCATGAATCTACCTAATGATCCGATGCATTCTGAATGAAATTGATACCCATATAAACTATAACTTGCTCTTCGCTAGGTGTCTATTTAAGATTTTTACAGCTCTATTGAATACCCTCTATTAAAACATACTTTAAATAAAGTTTATTGAGAATCCGATATATTATACTCGAGCACAAAATAAGATCCTAGAGGTATAAGTATATTAATTATTACATTATTTCAAAACACTTGTCAATAACTACATAGTACACAATAGAAAGTGATTCGATTACAGGTTTCGGTCTAATAACAACACTAGTTCTTATCTACCCAATAAAAAATAGCATACGTCAAAGGTGAGTTGAAATCCTAGAAGGAACTGATCTCATCAAAAGAGAAATATTTGAGCTAAAGGTTGGTTAATTTTATATTATTAAATTTCGCCACAACTGTATATCTCGCGACGTAAATCTAAATATTATATTATTACTATATAGTATATAACCATTGAGTATACATAAATATTATCTAAATAAAACTTTACTACATGACTAATAATATATATATAATAGATATACTATAATAATATACGTCATTGTATTGGGACTGGGACTGTACGTTATAAATATTAAGTTATTATTATAACCCTATTATTAAATAGTATTAGTGGAGAATTTGATCTTATATTTCAGTACCTGAGCTAAGTATAGTTATTCGGGTAAAACATTAAGCATAACATAATATAATCATTTACCAGACCACGATGTTCAAAAGCATGGGATCGTTGAGCATCAAATAAAATTTGCTAAGGATGTACGATCGTCGGCTTATTATGAGGTAAACACCAGGTGAGTTTGGTCTCTAAATGCGTACAGACGGCCCCTCCTCATTGATAAGCAAACCATTTTAAGGTCCCCCACCTGACGCATGCGCCCTCTTTGTCTGCTCTCCAATGAAAATCTTTATATTACTAAGTATACGTAGATTCAGATTAGAATTTTTATTGATAAATATTTAGTATATGATATCTGATATTTAATGAATGTTTTCGTGGATAGTTCGGTTTCTAGTGAGATTGATAAGATAAATAACTTTTCCTAGGTAAGATATTCGCTGTAATAAAACTTCGCCTATTTATATCTGAGTTGTACAGTTATTATCTTAAATATATTAAGTTAATGAATCTTGCTTTGATAGATGCATTATTTGATAATTTTTATCTTATGAGTAATTTAGTTTTGTATCGACGCTTCTTTGAATGTCTTTTGTGTAAATTTCTCAATTATTTTTACTTTTAACATACAATTATTACTAGTTAGGCTTGTGTAACTATTTATTAGAGATTATCATTTAATTGAAATATTTAAAAAATAGTGTTTATTGCTCAATAAATATTTAAATTAAGTAGCCATGTAGATTTAATCTTTACAGATTGTACAATTTATATTTTATTATTAACTTAAGAATCAAATCTTTCAAGTATTGTTTCCCATATTACAGACATAATACGAATGTTTTCTAAACTATTCACTCTAAGTTTTCAAAATTTCCTTATTAAGCCTCTATTGCTTATCAGACTGGTCTCTCAATTTATTTATTACTTCATGATATATAGGATATTTGATAGCTTTTAATACAAATACTCTCAAATACACTTTTGTATTACTTTTTAACAAGTTTACATGCTTTCTCGAGCTGACCACTCTTGTCCCACATAGTTTCTGGCAGGATATAATAGGGTTTTTCGTCTTTGAAGAAAGATTCTAAGGATCCCTCCAAGCTCTCGTTAGTGATGCGACCCAGCCTCCGTTCTTTCCATTGTAAAAATCGAGTTGACTCACACTAAAACTGCATTTCTTAGAAGTCACACAAAGGCAGAACCATCTTTAAGAGAGCAGAGAAAACGTCATTTTCTGCGGTTTACAACGCAAATGTTTGTCTTGGATCTAAGTCGCCCGCTAATGATCCGCTTATGAGAATTTTCAAACCCTGGATAATTGCACGTGGAGTGGAACATGTATTGAAATATGCTAGATGGTTGACCTCTTTAATGGTATGCACCTACGTCTATCCATTAGATCCATTTCGACTAGACTCGCATTCTTCTTCCCAGAAGCGCACTTCTTACTCCCAATAAAATGTTTGACCCCGAGCTAATTCTATGGGCATCAATGATCCCTAAAGCTTGCGTTTTCCCTCAAAATGAGCTATTTAATTGCTTAAGTAGAAATGTGAGAAAAAGCCCCGATCACGCGATTTCCCTAATACGTTCTTTGCCTGTATAAACGTTCGCGGTAGCTCTTTTAATTGAAATCCCCTAAACACAAAGTGCGTTTCTTATAGTGTATATACAGTTAACCGTCTCTTTATGCTATATAAATTCAATATTAATCTTATAATACGCCTGTTAAGTGGAAGTATATAATAGTATATATATACGATCTTTTATATATATAGTAAGTAATATGTTACTTAGGAGTATATATGGTGAAATCATAAACTATATATATAATATATTATAATTAGAAATAATAAATAATCTATATTATATAATATCTATTATCTCATCCAGTATAGGGACTTATCATATATTATTCAATCTATTTTATATTTACACTTTTATATATTAATTTCACTTTATCTATATATATATATAGCCATATATATTAATATATAAAATATATATTCATATATATATATAGAATTATATATTGATATAATTATTTGATTTACTTTATAAACGCCTATATAGTATAATATATATATATATATATATAATATATATATATATATATATATATTATATATATAATATATATATATATATATTATACTAGATAATATCTAATTTATTTTATATATATATATTAATATATTATTTTGATAAAATTAAATATATATAATGAATATAATATATATATTTCTGCATATTTTCACTATATATATAACATATAAATATTATATTACTAGTATAAATACATATTTGTAGTAACTTAAGTAGTGTATAATTTATAATTTATTATATATTCATGTATTAATAATAATGATAATATATATAGTATATAGTATGAATAAATATTACTATATATATATATATATTAGTATACATAATATATATATGATTACCATAATAATAACTTTAATAAATAATATTATATTATATACTAATATAATATAAATATTATATCCATATATTATATATATTCATATATATCTACTAACAACTCCCAGGAAGAGCTTTCGCACTGTCAGTGGTCCAGTATCTTCTTCTGGCCCGAAACTCCTAACCCTAGAGCACGCCCTTTAGAAGACCATTTCTCGGCCCAATGGTTACCCCGACGCCAGTCTTCGAGTTAAACACTCTCAGAGTAGCGAGGTCCTTTATCAGCCCCTTTCCAGAGCTTATTAGATTCAACTTAGGCCAATCTCGCTTCTTCCATTAGGCCTCCAAAACTCGCTCTCACAGAGCTCTGCCAGAGGGTCTTGCTTCTTCTAGGCGCATAAGGTTCCAACGCTGGTCCAGGAAAGTATAAAAGCAAAAGGAAAGGACGGGTTGCTAGCCCTGTTGCCCATAGAACCATGCGAAAGAAAATCTTCATAATCCCTGACTGCGCCGTAATATCCATCAATTATTCAAGCATAATTCACCTAGAAGTAGCTCCAATAATTTGTAAATCCCAAATCATAACTAAACAGTTATTCATAATAATTTAAGTTAAAAGAATTATTTATAAATTTGTTTAACACAATTTACACACTATTTTGTGAAATTGGTATTTCAATTTTCTTATTAATTTAGGATAAATTCACTTTGATCCTGGAGCTGTGGAATTAGAAAAAATTTGGCCTCCTTCTTAAGTTTGTAGAAGTAATAAATTAAATATAAAATTTTGTGTTTGAGACAAAATGTTCCATCATAAATATTTTAAATATATTCTTTAAGTTTTAATAAAAATTTACTCCGCTTACTCATGACATAATTCAGCTTCAATTCGCTTCAACATACCAATACGCTTCCTAGAAGGTAAAAACTATTGAGGGCTCTTTCTGCAGTAGCTCTTCTAAAGTTCAGTCCCTATCAATATGTTTCCGAATCCCTTCTCTATGTTCTTTCTCGTCTCTTCTTCCCAGCGTTTTCTATGCGTTACGACTACGACGACAGTCAGATCATATATATAATATTATATATATTATATATATAATTATATATATAATATATATATATATATATATATATAATAATATATCTTTAATTATATTATATATATAAATATACAATAATAATATTAATAGTATATATATATATATATATATATATACATATATATATATATAATATATATAATATATAATATATATAAATAATATATATTAATGTAAAATATTAATATATTATTTTGATTTTTTTCTGCCATAGTATTATTCAATTATCATATATTATTTATTATTATGTATTAGTGATTATTTTATTATTATTATCTAATTATTAATATTGAATTAGGGGGTCCCTGCCTTAATAGTC
Organism: Trachelipus rathkii; assembly: GCA_015478945.1. NCBI lineage: Eukaryota > Metazoa > Arthropoda > Malacostraca > Isopoda > Trachelipodidae > Trachelipus > Trachelipus rathkii. Next base: position 17,015 of record JABUQX010133213.1, on the reverse strand, counting down.
AAGCAAAAGCGTCTCTCTTCAAATGATCCTCTTTGTCGCTTTATCCAAACGCGTCTGGGTGGAATAATTTAGTGCAATTTGTGTATTAAAACTATTATATATTAGAAATAAAAGTCAATTTCTTTAAATTAAATATCCAAAAGAAATACTTTGCTAAATATTAGTTCTTTTAAGATTTCGCAGAATAGCAAAGCCTGTAGATGCAATATTTTTATCTTCTTGTTTTGATATTATAGAAATATATCTGGTCTATATAATTTACTATATATATATAATATATTATATATATAATTTATAGATATATATATATATATATATATATATATTATATAATATATATTGTGGTGTAGACTTTAGAAGCTATGATCATCACTGCTACTCTGCACTCTGATCAACAACCACCCTTATCATTCTTCTCCCTCTTTTCCTAACCCCCAAATCTTTTTCCATTCCTTATAAGTAAGGCATCTATCTCTTTTTCCACCTCTTGATATATATATATATTAATATATATATATATATATATATATATATATATATATACATATATTATATATGAATATAAAATATAATTATATATAATAAAATATAAATTATATATATATATATATTATATATATATACATATATTATATATAATATATATATATATATAATATATATTAGTATATATAATAATAATATATATATATAATATATATATATATAATATATATATTATATAATATATATAATATACTACTATATATATATATAATAATATATATATATAAGGGTGCACCATCAGCAGGAGCCAGATTTTTAGCTAAATCTGGTTAATTTTTAGTATTTTTGGCGCTTTTTAGCATTTTTCGGCGTTTCGTCTGACCAGAATGTATATTTTTGGGGTTCTTAATCCTTTTAAGCCCCGCCCCTTTTTACTTCCCCTCTGTTACTATTATTATGAAGTTATTTTCACAAAAATGTGTGTTCAAATTGGACCTGCAGCAGTAAAGCAGTAGCGCATATTTAAAAAAAATTAAGAACTGTTTAGAAAAAACATAAAATGTTTTTGAAAAAAAAAAAAAAAAAAAAAAAAAAACAAAGCAAAAAAAAAAAAAAAAAAAAAAAAAGAAAAAAAAAAAAAAAAAAAAAAAAACAATTTAGAAAAAACATAAAATGTTTTTGAAAAACTTTAATAATGATACATTTTTCCTATAAATAAATTAAAAATGTTTCAGTATAAATAAAATATTGGACTTTCCGTATACGAACTCTGCATACATCCCTGTACATTTGTACATGGGTTTGATATAACACGCATTAGACAAGTCGAATGCAAGTTTTGATTCAAGCACCACAGTAATCAATCTCGAATCCCTATTCAGCTCTAATCTAGCTCCATACCACGTTTTGAGGTTCGGTCCCCATCTCATTTCTGATTACTCTGGGATCATCATTCTTCCTTATCTTTCTTCTCTTATGCACTCTTTGAAATTTTTCTTCTGCTATTCAATCTGTGTTTTTCGGGGGGGGGGGAACCATACCACTCATGGGGTTTTGCAGACACCTTTGAGAGTTATGAAACTATGTTATTCATGTTCTACGTCCTTATAAACATATATAAGGACACCAATATTGTATTATGAAACGTTTCTTTACTAACCAGGCACCGCGCCGGCACCAGCACCATATCTTTAATTCTTACTCTGGGATCATCATCATTCTTCCTTATCTTTCTTCTCTTATGCACTCTGTGCAATTTTTCTTCTGCTATTCAATCTGTGTTTTTAGGGGGGAACCATACCTCTCATGGGGGTTTGCAGACACCTTTGAGAGTTATGAAACTATGTTATTCATGTTCTACGTCCTTATAAACATATATAAGGACACCAATATTGTATTATGAAACGTATCTTTACTAACCCGGCACCACGCCGGCACCAGCACCGGGATCCGGCACTAGCCCCGACAATGGCTCATTTGCATATATTCATCTTCCTCGGCTACTCACTCTGTGTTTTTCTTCTGGCTCCAGCTCCAGCACCGGCTGGGCCTCCGGCTGGGCCTCCGGCTGGGCCTCCGGCTCCGGCACCGTTGCATACTATGACTCATTTGCTCCGACATATGAGACTTCTTCTTATTCCGTCTTCTTATTTCCTTCCTCCATCTTCCTCTGTCATTCATTCTGTGCTTTTCCTCTTTTATTCAGTTGGAACCCTCTCAAGGGGGTTCTCAGACACCTTTGAGGGTTCTGAAACCCTCAGAATTGAGATCTATGTTCTTTAAAACATATACATTAACACCAATATTATGGTGTTCAATACATGTTTACTAACTCGGCACAGCACCGATTCCGGTGCCGATACCTACAATCACTCACTTACTCCGTCATATGAGATTTCTTATTCCTTCTTCTTATTTCCTTCCTTCATCTTCCTTCGTCATGCATCATGCCTCATCATGCACTCTGTGCTTTTCAATTGGGTCCCCCCTCCAGGGAGGGTTCTCAGGCACCTTTGAGGGTTCTGAAATCTCAAACTCGGAATCAACGTCCTTGAAAACATACATAAAGCCATCTCATTTGACCCATTGTATTTGTAGGCAGGATTCCATTCCGGTTCCGGATCCGGCTCCGTGCTAAGGCTCCTGAGTCAACTCAGGTTCTGGGATCTTCTACTCTAATTCATTCAGCCTCTTCTATGCACTCTTCAAAATTGAGCCTTCTACGAGCATTTAAAAGGTTTTGGGGCTCAGCCCCATCGCATATTGGGCGTAGCCTGTAGGCGACACCATCAGCAGTTGGGGTAACCAGTTTAAGGAGGAAACGATAACCGTAGCCTTACTAAAAAGAGGGGAATGTAAAAAGGGACGGGGTTTAAAAGGGTTTCGAACCCCAAAAGGGGTTTGCAGCCTCAAATTTTGGGATCATAGATCCCAAAATCGGACTCAGCGAGTAAAAAACTCTCTATTCGGACGAAAAGCCGAAAAATGCTAAAAAAATAACCAGATTTAGAGACAAATCTGGCTCCTGCCGATGGCGCACCCTATTATATATATATATATATATATATATATATATATATATATATATATATATATATATATATATATATATATATATATATATATATATATATATATATATATATATATATATATATATATATATATATATATATTCTTGGAATATCTCCCTCCCATTTATTACGTACAGGTGTACATTATTTTGATCCTCCTACCAAAATTCTTATATTAATATCCATAAAAAACTTGTGGCAAGATTATTTGTTGGGTTAATATTATTGATAATACGATTTTCATATATATATATATATATTTTCAGGGAACTAGAGTCAGTGGACGTCATCGGGCCTAAAAGTGGAGGTGGGTACTATTTCATGCCTGATTTTGAAGTTGTGAGAAAAGAACTTGCGAAAAGAGGGATTTTGACAGGAGATCAAATGGCCGAACTTATCTTAGAAGAAGCTGAAGTAGCTGTAAGTCCGTTTTTTTAAGTCATTCAGAGTTAGGACTGCGGACCTGGGAGCTTGGAGCAGTGTGCCGAAAGGGTTAGGGTGGAGCCAGAGCTGAAATCGAAATATTTAATGAGATGGCCAGGAATTGAAGGAGTAAAAAAAAATTAATATAAAATAAGAGGGATCGGAGATGGAGTCGAAGCCGGAGTTGAATACGACAAAAAATTTACCGGCTCTTCAGCTCTGTTTAGGGCATACAACTGTCCTACTGCTTGTTTAGCTGTAGCAGAAATTTTTTTTGAAGCCTTTTAGAGCAGAATAATTTTAGAAGTTGTTATGGCGTTTCAAATTGTACTTTTCCTTCATTCAATTCATATATATATATATATATATATATATATATCTTCTTCTTCGTCTCTCAACAAGGAATATATATATATATATATATATATATATATATATATATATATATATATATATATATATATATATATATATATATATATATATATATATATATATATATATATATATATATATATATATATATATATATATATATATATATATATATATATATATATATATATATATATATATATATATATATATATATATATATATCCATCTTCTTTTCTTCGTCTCTCAACAGGTCTTCTTCCTTCCGGCTGCCAGCCTCATAGAATCTCTCACTGTGGGTATCTCTCCACGTTCACTCTTTCGGGCATGGCCATAGCACCTCAGATGTTGTCTCTATATCAGCCAATCAATGAGCTCTATTCCAAGCTCACGCCTAATTTCCGAATTTCTTCTTCGCTCCCTTCTCGTCACTCCCACTATCAGTCTCAGTACTCTCATCTCTGCTGCCACCACCTTGCTTTTTGTGATATATATATATATATATATATATATATATATATATATATATATATATATATATATATATATATATATATATATATATATATATATATATATATATATATATATATATATATATATATATATATATATATATATATATATATATATAAATCCTCTTTATCTATATCTTCATCCTCCCAAAGGATCCCCACAAACTGGGGATGGGGCGTGCAATCATGCACCGGATGCAGAATAGTTAAACAGAAGAACATGACCTATGTCGGAAAGAAAGCCCCCTCCCATAGCCTTATGTGTGAGTTAGTGCAGCCAAAATCCACTGTGACAGATCCCTGCTGTGTAATCTCGTCATCACCAGAATTCATCTCCTGGGAGCAAAACCCTGCCATTCACTCCTGCTATACACATTTCTTCTCGCTTCTGAAAATTCACATTCCTCTCCTTCAGACATTCCTTTACTGACTCAATCCATTTTCTATTAGGTCTCCCAGTCGATAGATTTCCAACACACTCACCTCTATACATCCGTTTAACCATAACCAATAACCAGACCATTTTGATACATTTATTTATTCTCTCATTCACTCCATTGTTCACACCATACAAGGCCTTAATACGTTCATTCCTCAATTTATCAATTCTTTTCACACCTAATACTCCTCTAAGATTATTCATTTGAACAAATTGTACTTTATATCTACACCCCTTATTTCACACCACAGTTTAACTACAATACATTAACACCGGTAATATCATATCCTCATGCAGAACCATAGCGCACTCAAAGATTTAACTGTACCAGACATCTACCAACCACACAACTTTCCTGTTACACTCAGCATCATAATTTCCCTTTTATCCAACATACAGCCCAAATATTTAAACTCCTATACTTGTTCCAGTTGCTTATCATCCAACATGATTTCACACTCTGACTCTCTTCACCTACCCCCATCACCTTGCTTTTATCTACATTTACTAGCTATCAGAGGTGGGTATTTTTGGAATTCCGCAATTCCGCAATTTGTGGGATAACAAAAAATTGAGGAATAGCGATAGCGATAATTACAAAAAAGTTGAGGAATTGCAGTTCCTCAACTTTTTTTCAAATTATCGCTATCGCTATACCGCAATTTTTTTTTTATCCTAAAAAATTCGGAATTGCGGAAATGCGGAATTCTAAAAAGGCCCACCTCTGCTAGCTATCAAACTCCTTCATTTACAAACCCTGCCAAACAAGTCTCTCTCTCTCTCTCTCTCTCTCTCTCTCTCTCTCTCTCTCTCTCTCTCTCTCTCTCTCTCTCTCTCTCTCTCTCTCTCTCTCTCTCTCTCTCTCAAATAAAATTCTTCACGCAACTAAATACGTAAACAATAAATTAAACATTTTGCACAAAGTCACACAAAGCGCAAATTTAGTAACGAATTAACATCCTTCACCACAGCATATAAACAGTTTATAAGATCCACACTTAACTATGCACCCTCAGCATAGTACCAACCACTTCCCACTCCAACACAAAGAAAAACTAAAAAAAAAAAATCCTACTCTCTGAATTATTACAGATTCTATCAAAACGACCCTAATTCAACAGTTACTGAGTTACACTCCTACATAGGCGTAACTAGTGTATTTTGCTGGAGGAGGACATGCACCTCTTTTATTTTAGCATATATATATATATATATATATATATATATATATATATATATATATATATATATATATATATATATATATATATATATATATATATATATATATATATATATATATATATATATATATATATATATATATATATATATATATATATTGTGATGTCTTCATATATATATATATATATATATATATATATATATATATATATATATATATATATATATATATATATATATATATATATATATATATATATATATATATATATATATATATATATATATATACAAAAAGATATGCCAAAAAACTGAGTGAATTATAAAATGTTCTGTTGTATCGACTATAAAGTTAAGTCATAAGATAAGTCATAATATTGAAATTACTACTATAAATAATAAATAGGTCTTATTAACCCTTTGATACCGTATGATTCCTCTTAGTCTCATGAATATTTCAGGCTATTTTGACCCTTATAATACGAGTTTTTAAGGTTTATTTGGCATTTTCTGATTCACAGAGCTTGGATTTCGTAAGCAAATGTGAAAAAAGTTTGAAATATTTCACAGTTCACTTGCAGTAGCTGTGCAAAGTGGACGCTTTTTGAAAATCTGCGAAATCTTGCAATCTTTGCAGTTGCAATTTTGAAAAATTTATTAAAAATAAACAAAGTGAGTTTTGGTTGTTCAAAAAATATTTTTTATACGTTACTATGTTGTAATTAATGATTTCTTAAAAAAAAAGTGAAATAACTTATATGCTGCATACTAGAGCCTATAAATGCATTATTCCACATACGAACTCATTGGGTATGGAATGTATTGTTTGTTTTTTTTTTTTTTAAATTTGTTTGATTATTTTAGTTCATTTTTCATAAGAATGATTCAATTAGTGCTGTAAATAAGAAGATTTATAAATTTACCCAATTCAGTGGTAAATTATACCACTTTTCGATTTGGTGAAACCATGCGGTCTCATACAGCAAGGGTATCGTCATATATATATATATATATATATATATATATATATATATATATATATATATATATATATATATATATATATATATATATATATATATATATATATATATATATATATATATATATATATATATATATATATATATATATATATATTTTAATTTTAATAGTCACATATTACGATTTCATTTAGGGGGCAAAGGTTGAGTGGTAGATATATATTTTATCCTTACATATATATATATATATATATATATATATATATATATATATATATATATATATATATATATATATATATATATATATATATATATATATATATATTTAGCAGCTTTATCAGCCGCCAAATGCTATCGACATACTGAGAGTTCCAGCGGAGAATACTGTCTGAAGAAGCTAGCTGTATAAAAAGCACACAGCTAGTTGACTTCAAGCCAATATGAAAACGAAACACATTAAAACAAAAAATGTATGTTTATAATACGTTAGTAATTAGTAATTATTCCTTCAGTATCTATCGATTGATGTATCTTTTTCAGTTTTTCTACTAATAAACCCTTAAAAACGTCGTCTGGCAAACATATAAGGTTCATTTTTTTATTTCGCCAAGATTTAGGCGGGCTCCGCCCCCCTGCACACACACATATATATATATATATATATATATATATATATATATATATATATATATATATATATATATATATATATATATATATATATATATATATATATATATATATATATATATATATATAACGGAATTATTATATATATAATGAGTTTTAACTAATTTTTGCTCGTTTTAATTTATGCATTTTAATAATAATAAATCATTATATATATATATATATATATATATATATATATATATATATATATATATATATATATATATATATTTATATATATATATATATATATATATATATATATATATATATATATATATATATATATATATAAATATATATATATATATATATATATATATATTAAAGGATTTATTATTATTAATATCTTTTAATTTTATTTAGCATAATTTAGTATATATATATATATATATATATATATATATATATATATATATATATATATATATATATATATATATATATATATATATATATATATATATATATATATATATATATATATATATATATATATATATATATATATATATATGAAATGGGATATTTTTAATACCGTAAATAGTTTTAAAAAAAAAAATAAAACTGCTTAAGGGCGGTCATATGTAAAGATATACTAAAGCCCTCGCATGATATCGCAAAAAGTACGTGGTGTGCCACGAAACAATAAAAATATTTGGAATTGTGGTAAAATTTTATTTAAGAAAAACGTTATTTTAATTAAAATAAGTTATAAAAATAAAAAATATATAAAGTATACGTTTTAAAGTGTACGATAACTTTACGGCGTCAAATTTTATCGAATATAAAGTGAGTCTCGGTGAGTCAGTTTTAATTGTAAGAATGTTGTTGGATGACTTGTTTAATTTATGTTCAAATAAATATGAGTTAATAGGGTTTTTGCAGCATTTTAATTTAATTCTAAGTAAAAAAATGCGTCAAATGTAAAGCTAAGTGTAAATTATATGAAAAAAGAATAACATATGTTTATAGATGTAATAGAAAGAATTGTAGAAAAGAATATTGTGCAATACCAAGAAATTCGTTTTTAAGCAAAGTGCATCTTAAATATAGTACTGTATTAAAAATAATATATTTTTTTGTTAGCGATGCGCGAGCGTCACTAGTAGTTTAAATAAAGTTGTTGAAGTTGATGAATCTAACCTAACCTAACCTAACCTAATCTAACCTAATGTTTTGCTCATTTCAGTTAAAATCCATATATTAAAGGTAAGTTTTTTTTTTGAATATTTTTTTCATACAAATTTCATACGCTGATTCCAAATATGTTATTAGTTTTCTTGTACATATCATAGTTTTCGAGATACCATGCGAGGGCTTTGGTAAGTTTGGCCAAGATATACATATTTAAAAATTACCATATGTTATTTTAACCTGTATTATTTATGAAGAGACTCAGCTAGTGTCTGAGCTTAATCCAGGCCAAAGATTGGTAATGTCTTATCTTAAAATCTTTGGTAGTTGTTGAGTTTAGCGTAAAGTAAAAACATCGATTTTGTTTTGAAAATAATCGGTTTCAAATTTTGGCAACAGTGCCAAAATTACTTATATATATAGTATATATATATATATATATATATATATATATATATATATATATATATATATATATATATATATATATATATATATATATATATATATATATATATATATATATATATATATATATATATATATATATATAGGAACTTGTCCTTTAAAAGGATGTTAACCGACATATTTTGAACGAACGATATAATCGATTTTTTTCGATTATTTCAAGGCAATAGAGAGCCAGAGTTGCCAAAACATTTTTTTTAACTAAAGGAATACCCCTGAATAAACCGCAAAGATGGAATGAGTCCGGGTCTCCGGCCTCACCGAGGAACTGACGGGGAACGAATTCCCCGTCCCACCGTCGGCCTCGAGCCCTTAAAAATTAACATTTTCTAAAAACAATTTTGCCAATTCTGGCGCTCCTTCTATTGCAGTTTTAGCTAGCACGAGACACTGTAGGGTTCGACGCGTAGGGTTTGGCGATTTTTCGATATCATGCCTATTTATGTAAAATTATTTTAAAGGAGTAACGACAATATATATATATATATATATATATATAAAGATATAGTATATATATATCTATATTTTGTATATATATATATATATATATAATATATATATATATATATATATATATATATATATATATATATATATATATATATGGGAAAGACTTTTACATTCCAACTGGAGCTCGTTCGTATGTAGATATACCTGAAGCGCGTGACGTCATAGTCCAACGTCAGACTCTTCATGGGTCACGTTTGACGGTGACGTCAGAAGTTGCGTACTTTACGCTTGTCGTATATATAGCATATATATATATATATATATATATATATGCTATATATATATATATAAAGAAGAGTATATATATATATATATATATATTATTTTATGAATGTTTTTTTTTTCCTTCTTTATATATACATATGATATACAATTATTTTTTAGTTTTATAAAGATATATATATATATATATATATAAATATAAACATATATATATATATATATATATATATATATAAATATCGATATATATATATATATATATATATATATATATATATATATATATATATATATATATATATATATATATATATATATATATATATAATTATTTTATATAAATAGAAAATAATAGATTGTTGCGAATAAATGTCCCAAAAGTACTCATTTTTGGGATTTATTGTTTTTTGGGGTATATCACTAACGAATACCCACGGGTAGTCCGTCCCGATGTCAGGAGTCGGGGTCTCGGCCTCTAGGTGGACTACGGGGGGACTAATCCCCCCTCCGGGGATTCGTCCCCCCCTCCGTCCCCCATCGGCTCGAGCCCCCTAAAAAGGGTAAATACTCCATTTTAGGGGGCTCGTTGACTCACTGTGCCGTAAAAGTAGCCCTAAACTTTACTGATCCACTGTGCCGTAAAACTAGCCCTAACTTTTACTGATAGACTGTTTAGTAGCTGCCGAAAGATAATATGGCCTTTATGTAGTTTATGTAGTTTGGTACAGGTATATAGCAGTATATATAGCAGATATATATATAAATTTGAACAAAAAAAATAAAGAATATATATATAAATATATATATATATATATATATATATATATATATATATATATATATATATATATATATTACCTCAACAAGTTTGACATTTTTGGACGGCTTGAAAAAAAAAATTCAAATAGTTCATCTGTTGTAAACTTTTTTAGAAACTGCAATTTTCTTAAATAGGCGATTAAATGATCTTTTTTCCTGCCTCTCTTAGGAATTAGTGACTTGACCTAAATTTTCTCAACATTTTAGCTTAAAATATATAAGTAACGTACCTAACGAAAAGCTTAAAAAAGTTAGTAAAACATGTTCACTGCACAACCCTATGTTGAAACTGAAAAATAATATTTTCCCATAGCATAGCCCATTTCATACCCTGTTGTCATTCTCATTATAATATTCGTATGTTGCCAGATTTTCCTTCCCTATACCAACATACCAACATATATATATATATATATATATATATATATGAATATATATATTAAATGTATGTGTACATATCTATTTAATTTGTATAAATATCTTATATATACATATATTATGTTAGATATATATATTTATATTTTACACATCTTTAGCAGTATTACCCTATATATATATATTATATATGCAGGCAGGATTTCCTTCACCAAGGGGTATCGAGCATATATATATATATATATATATATATATATATATATATATATATATATATATATATATATATATATATATATATATATATATATATATATAGGGAAATTAACAAATTATATATATAGTAGCTTTGGCGGCCGCCAAACGCTATCGACATACTGAGAGTTCTAGCGAGAAGCTAAACTGAATAAAAACAAACAGCTAGTTGACATCAAGCCAATATGAAAACGAAAACACATTAAAACCAGGGTTGGGGATTTTTTGATTTTTTTAGAAAAAAATCAATTTTTGATTTTTTTGATTTTATTGATTTTTTGATTTTTTTGATTTTTTTGATTTTTCAGATTCGTGACGTCACGCGAAATATATATATATATATATATATATATATATATATATATATATATATATATATATATATATATATATATATATATATATATATATATATATATATATATATATATATATATATATATATATATATATATATAAAGAGATAGTAAGAACACGCAGAATCCAATCTAGAGTGTCCCAGTCAACCCATAAAAATTAAGAATTAAGAATAATTTTTAATAATAATTAATGTAATTAATGAATAGTAATTATAATTAAAAAGCCGTATGGGCCTACCTAAACTGTCCCAGTCAACCAACAATAATTAATAATTAAGAATAATAATTAAAAAGCCGCATTGGCCCCTCTAGAATGTCCCAGTCAATCCATTATAATTAATAAATAAGAATAATAATTTAGAAGCCGCATGGGCCTATCTAGACTGTCCCAGTCAACCCATAATAATTAATAATTAAGAATAATAATTAAGAAGCTGCATGAACCCCTCTAGAATGTCCCAGTTAACCCATAATATATAAGAACAATACTTAAGAAGCCGCATGGTAATATTTAGACTGTTCCAGTCAATCAATAAAAATTAATAATTAAGAAGCCGCATTGACCACTCCAGAATGTCCCAGTCAACCCATAATAAATAATAAATAAGAATAATACTTAAGAAGACGTATGGGCCTATCTAGACTGTCCCAGTCAACCAATAATAATTAATAATTAAAAATAATAATTAAGAAGCCGCATTGACACCTCTAGAATGTCCCAGTCAACCCATAATAAATAATAAATAAAAATAATACTTAAGAAGCAGCATGGGCCTATCTAGACTGTCCCAATCAACCAATAATAATTAATAATTTAAAATAATATTTAAGAAGCCACTTTACATTAATACCTCTAAAATGTCCCAGTCAACTCAAAATAAATAACAATAATACTTAAGAAGCCGCATGGTTTTTTTTAGACTTTCCCAGTAAACCAATAAGAATTAATAATTGAGAAGCCGCATTGTCCCCTCTAGAATGTCCCAGTCAACCCATAAAAATTTAGAATTAAGAATAATTTTTAATAATAATTAATGTAATTAATGAATAGTAAATATTATTAAGACACAAGTCGAGTTAAAGACTTGATTACAGTTGAATTTGTATTTTTAGAAGAAAAATAACACGGACCCCAGTAACCTGGGAATTAAACAAAAATAGAATAATTAATACTAAGAATAAAATAATATAACTAAATATAACATAAAATATAATAAATAATTATTTTACATTAAATTTAGTATAATAATTATGGATTGACTGGGACATTCTAGAGGGGCCAATGCGACTTTTAAATTATTATTCTTAATTATTAATTATTGTTGGTTGACTGGGACAGTGTAGGTAGGCCCATTGGCTTCTTAATTATAAATGCTATTCATTAATTACATTAATTATTATAATTATTATTAATAATTCTTATGGGTTGACTGGGACATTTAGCAGTTGACGTGGTTTAAATTAATAATTTTTTATTGGTCGACTGGGGACAGTTCAAAGGATCCAATGCGGCTTAAGTATTATTCTTATTTATAATGAGTTGACTGGGACATTCTAGAGGATCCATGTGGCTTAATTATTATTTTTAATTATTAATTATTATTGGTTGACTGGGACAGTCTAGATAGGTATTATTCTTATTTATTATTTATTATGTGTTTACTGGGATAGTTATAGAGGCCACAAACAGTTGACTGGCTGGCCTTCTTTATTGCTGAGATTGGGACAGTTTGCACATGTGGCCATTTCTTATTTATGGGTTACCAGACACTCTAGAAAGAGGGTCTTCAATGCAGCTTCTTAATTATTATTCTGAATAATAATTAAGAAGCTGCATTAACCTCTCTAGAATGTCCCAGTCAACCCATAATAAATAAGAATAATACTTAAGAAGCCGCATGGTCCTTTTTAGACTGTCCCAGTCAACCAATAAAAATTAATAATTAAGAGAAGCCACATTGGCCCCTCTAGAATGTCCCAGTCAACCCATAATAAATAATAAATAAGAATAATACTTAAGAAGCAGCATAAGCCTATCTAGACTGTGCCAGTCAACCAATAATAATATATATAATTAATAATTAAAATAATAATTAAGAAACCGCATTGACGCCTCTAGAATGTCCCAGTCAACTCATAATAAATAAGAATAATACTTGGGCCTTTTTAGACTGTCCCAGTCAACCAATAAAAATTAATAATTAAGAAGCTGCATTGGCCCCTCTAGAATGTCCCAGTCAACCCATAATAAATAATAAATAATAATAATATTTAAGAAGCCGCTGGGCCTATTCAGAATAACTTCACGCCTATTCTTATCCTCAAAGCCAAAATCTACCTCCTCGTAGCTTTACGTTGCACCCTCTCCAATCTTTTTTAATAAGGGTGCTAAAATTGTAGACAATATTCAAATACTGGCCTAACATATCTATTATACGACATTATACAAAAACAATATATATAATTAGTCTGCATCTGGCATCAATTTTGAATTTTTAACAATAGGCCCTAGCTCTGTGTTCAAAATCTTACAATGGAAACAATGAAAAGCAGCACTAAAGAATGTTACAGACTTACGGGTTACAATGCCAATAGTTTGTTGAAAATTGAAAAAAATATATTAAAAACTTCATAATATATAGTTTTATTTTAATTTTTTATTTCTATTGAAGTTAAATCACTTTATGTAACAGAAATAAAAATAATAAAAAAATGAAATCAAAAAAATCAATAAAATCAAAAAAATCATGATTTATTTATAAAAAAATCAAGTAAAAAACTCAATTGATTTTTTTAATTTGATTTTTTTCGTGCCATCCCTGATTAAAACTATAGAAAATGTTTATAATACACTAGTAATTATAATTACCCTTCATTATCTATCTGATTTGATACCTTTTCAGTTTTTCTACTAATAAACCATTCTGGCAAACATATAAGGTTCATTTTTTTTATTTCGCCAAGATTAGGTAGTGTCTCTCAACTTCCTGCCTACGCCCATGAATATATATATATATATATATATATATATATATATATATATATATATATATATATATATATATATAAATATATAATATATATATATATATATATATATATATATATATATATATATATATATATATATATATATATATATATATATATATATATATATATATATATCAGGCCCGTAGCCAGGAATTTTTTTCGGGGGGGGCTGCGATTTTTGCAAGTGGTTACATTTCAAATGAAGTTAAATTATATATATATATATATATATATATATAGATATATATATATATATTATATATATATATATATATATATATATATATATATATATATATATATATATATATATATATATATATATATACATATATATATATATATATATATATATATATGGGAGGAGATATAACGAGAGATGTATGAAGATAGAAAGCTTTTAAGATGGTAAAGGCGTATAGAAAACCAAAAAGCGTAACTAGAAATATAAAAGATAGAAACGGAGAGATTCTTGTGAGACCAGAAGAAAGAAATGATAGATGGACCGAATACTATGAAGATCTGCTAAATGTAGAATACAGAGAACAAGAGGAAGAAGCTGCAGATCAGACGAGGAGGAGGAAGAGGAGGAGGAAGGCGGAGAGATAACGGTGGAGGAATATTAGGCTATAAAAAAGATGAAGAAGGGTAAAGCTCCAGGAGAGGATGGAGTGGCTGTCGAGTTGGTGGTGGAGGGGGGAGAGGGAAAGATGCCGGAAAGGTGGGGCAAAGCAATAATAATACTGATATTTAAAGGTAAAGGAGATGCAGGAAGCTGTAATAATTATAGAGGCATTTCACTGATGGACCATCTGGCGAAAATATACGAAAGAATATTGTAGAGGAGGTTGAGAGAGAAGGTAGAGCCGAGACTCGGAGAAGAGCAGTACGGGTATAGAAGAGGACGAGGAACGACGAACCTCTTATTCACACTGAGAATGGTTTCGGAGAAGATGCTGGAATATGGCAAGAGATTCTTTGTAGCTTTCATCGATCTACAAAAGGCATTTGATTCTGTGCCAAGGAAAAAGCTCTGAAGAGCTATGGAGAGGAATCATGGTGTGAAGGGTAGATTAAAAAAGGCAATAGAAAGTATGTATGAGAAATGTAGTTGTAATGTTAGGAACTGAGTGAGAACGATAGAGGGTTTAGGTAAAACAGAGTGAAAACAGGGGGAGGTTTATCGCCACTGCTGTTTATATTATATTTAGACGTATGATAAGGAAAGTGAAGAGAATTTGAAGGGGACATAATGGCATTTGCCGACGATCTGACATGTTGGAGCGAGAGGTGGTAGAGTTGTTTGCGGAGGAGTTGGAGGAAGCAGGGATGAAGATGAACGTACAGAAGACAGAGATATTAACAGTAACCTTAGGAAATGAGGAAGGGATGAGGATGATGGTGAGAGAGGATGAGGTGAAGGCGGTAAATACCTGTAATTATCTCGGAGGATGTTTTAACAGAAGGGGAAGAAGTGGAGGAGAGATTACGCGAAGAATGGAAAAGTATGGATTAGTTATGAAAGCGGTATACCCCATAATGAAAGATAGAAACGTCGGAATAGAAGTTAAAAAAGTGATTTTTAACAGTATACTGACTCCGACACTGTTGTACGGAGCGGAAACATGGACAACATTCAAAACAACGAAAAGAGAGGAGAGTAGAAAACAAGCAGCGGAGATGAGGGTATTAAGAACTATGATTGGAAAGAGTAGGAGAGACAGAATAAGAAATGAAGTAATTAGAAAAGATATAGGGGTGAAGAAGATGAGACTGAAGATGGATGTGGGGAGATTGAGATGGTGGGGACATCTGGAGAGGATGGAGGAGGAGAGAATGCCGAAAAGAAGATGGGAATGGACACCAGAGGGCAGAAGGCCAAGGGGAAGACCGAAGAAGAGATGGGCGGAGTCGGGAAAGGACTCTCTGGAAAGATGTCAGCTACCGAAAATGAGAGTGCTGAAGAGAAGAGGAATAGTGCAAGAGAGGGATGTCTGGAGAAAGATGCTTGCGCGGCTGACAGGATGAAGAATCCTTCCTGGGAGAGGAAAGATATATATATATATATATATATATATATATATATATATATATATAATTCTCATAAGAATATATAAATATATATATATATATATATATATATATATATGTTATTATATATATATATATATATATATATATAT